>JBAMJV010010854.1:0-60391 GCA_037951105.1 Echinarachnius parma | reverse complement strand
AATCTGACACCAAAATAAAACAAATAAAAACATTCCACAAAAATGGCTATTAGACTATGGGTCCCCCCTTAAAGAAATTATATGTGTAAGTAGTGCCTAAGCTTACAGGCAATGTATTAAGTCTGCTCTATAAATAACGCATGGTGTTTCTGTGCTATGTATTACTTTCGGTTTTAATGTTTGATTTGATCCTTTTACTACAATGGCGTATTGTGGTCGGCACACGAAATGTATTCCTTTATTTTAACAAATATATTTCCCCTTATTATTTTGTTTTATTATTTCTGTCCAATTATTGGGGGCAAGGGCCCGCTACCCCGTAGCCACGCCACTGTCATTTCCTTTATTGTTTCATTGTTTCTAAGTGGACGTGTAGAACAGTAATCGACCACTCGATGTCGCCTGTACGTGAATAAGCGTAACTATGTCAGACATATTTGTCATGGTTATGTTATCCAGAGAAGTTCTTATCATTGCAGTAGCACGGATAGGTAATCAATTCAGATTGTTTATAAGGAAGTATTGATATGTATAGGTTTCTTTGAAGATCGATACTCCAAGCTGATACAACGAATAGAGGAGTTACGATGGAAAAAAGTTCGTTAATCTCTAGAATAAAATGAATATAATCGAGCTAAACAAAATTGCCCATATATAATCTTCCAATGTGAAGCAGAAACATTTGTACAGAATACAAAATCAAACTCAGTCATGTGATATAAAGGACATATATAATGTACATATATTATTCTTCCTTCTTAATCATTTATGATTACTCCTTGCAATTATTTATATATTGGAAGAAACCGAAGCTGTATGTATTAGTTTACTTCTCGCTTATATATAATGTACATATAACATATAAATAACACTATTTTACAGACGGTACGTTACCTTCAGCAAAATATCTACGAATATGTTTTTTTTTTTCGAACGTAAAATATAGATTATGCAGTTAAATGGACGTATAAAGTAAATATTTCTTATTGTAATTCATATCCGTGAGAAAAGTTGTTAAATTGTATTTTTCATCATAAATCTATCATGTTCATGCATTGCACCGTTTGTTTATTTCTATCATAGCGATCTAGTACCTATTTCAAAATACGTTAAACTTAGTAAAAAGTGTAGTGGTTCTTAAACAATTAATTGCATTTGTATTGACATTAGAATCATGGAGCAGGTTCCGGTTTCCCGAATTGATTTGGTTATGCATATATTTATGATTAAAGTGTCCGGATTGGAAAAATATATCCATGGAAGGCTTTCAACTTTGTACAACGTTAATGCAATGGGTTAGCAAATATCACTTATAGTCCGTGGGCCAGAGGGGTCTACCGGTGACCCCCCCTATGATCCTCCGACTTGGGTGTCATTTTGTCCATTGATATGTCTAATGTTAGAAACAAAATGTTCCCAAGAAAAAAACTCATTTGCACTATGTTTTTTTACTACTTTTTTGAAGGTATGTAAAAATAGCACTTTTTCATTTTTTGCTGCATTTCTTAGGGTTGGTGAAAATTGAGATTGCATTAACTGCTCTCATTTCATAATGGCTAGGTCTGTATCAACTAAACTTTGCTGATACATATGTTTACATAAGCATAAGACACAGAAAAAGTTTCATGGTCAAAGTTGATTGGCTTCATATAATTATGACGTCATCAAATTTGCATATGAAAAAGCATGCGAATTTCCTTGAACAAAACGGTCAAAAAAACAATGTTCATTAGTACAGTTTATTTTGTTCACTATGAAAATGATGATAATGAGCTTAAACTTATGTTGTCTATTTCTGAAAGTATATTAAGATCAGAAATGGTGTTATTCTTTGAATATAATGTACAAAAATGACATTTTTAATTACGTAATCACCATGCGTCATATGAGTTTTAAGGCATATGATGGCCATGTTGTGTAGGGCCCAAGTGAATACATATTGCTTCCTCTTTGATTTCTTTATTGAGAACCAATCACTCTCATATTTGGCACATATGTAAACCTAGTAGGGCTCTTTAGTTTGCAATATTTAGAATTTCAAAAGGTCATCATATGAGGGCGCTATTTACTAAAATTTGATAAAAACATACAAAATCCCATAGATTCCAATATAATGAGGCTTTTTTTCTCTATATGTCTGATTTTTATAGACAACTTGATTTTCAGTTCGCATTATTATACAATTTTACTTTTCCTAGAATGAAATTAAAGACTGTTTTGTTGTATCTTATATGTTTTAGGGCATAAATCAGGCATTAATACGCCTAAATGTTACTTTAAAAGTGGAATAAGGAATACAGTGCGCTACATACAAACTATTTTGATTGTTTATTTAATCCTAACTCTATTAATCTAGTCATGAGTGAGATTTTCGTTAGCATATCTATTACTATATCAAATTAAGGCAAAATGTTTTGGGACATCTTGCCATAAATTTGTTTTTCAATATTTTGTATTATTCTTTTTGGCATCACTTTTTTCAGAGAAGAGAACAAATGAAAACGTCTCGTTGACAGTTCATTATTTGATCCCTCCTCAATTGTGAGTTTTTGTCTTAAACTGATGGTTTTGTGTTGACAACTCGATTTTGTTTCATTAGTACAGTATGCAAGTTTATGCAAGTTCATACCTCCAAGGATATGTATGTATAATAGTTTATAACTGTCTGAATGTGAAATTAGAAATACATTGCGATACATATGTTTTTATGTACCATTTGTTCAGCCCTGTTAATCTAGCACTGAGTAAGTTGTTTCTATCTGAATACATTTCCGAATATCAAATATAAACATAACAAACAAAAAAAGGCTATTATACATCTAGTCAGATTTAAACAGAAAAAAACATTAATTATATTACTTTTTTGCTTGGAGCACCCGGCCTTTTTAGAAAAGGGAACAGCATAGTACGTTTCATTAACAAGGATGAACATTATAAGTTTGGGGTTACCAGGGTAACAGAGAGTTTACAATACCTATAGGCACAGGGGAAGTCTGTGTGTACAGCATTGTTTTGTATTTTCTGCAACTCTTTTTCTTTAATAAAGATGAAGCATACTATACGTAGTCATATTCATCAAACATGATTTTACATCAAAGTTTATTTAGAGCAATTAAGTGGAGACATTCCATAAGTCATTGACACATAGAAATGGTAAAGATGAAGTTGTAACCGTTCAATATAATTTGGCCTTCCTGAGAACCCTAAATAATCTGGAAGGATCACGGCCTGAAAAGCCACTATGGCAACATTGTTGATATCGATTCGCTGTTTTATCCACTGTGTGGGAAACGGTGGCAGAGCATACATGCTTTTAAGCTTAAATAACAACGAAGGATGGACGACACATATCTGTTGGACTTTTTATCCTTTTAAATGTATTTTCCTTAGGAGATATCCATGGCATAAAATAAGCTACGAAGATCAATGTGGACATGTCGATAACAAACGGGGGGGGGGGGGGGGGGGGGGGGGGGTACTCGTGTATATAGTATTTGCGATACGGGTATGTGTCGCTTCAAAGACCCCTGTTTTACAGCCGATCCGGCCGCTCCTAAGGGTCCCATCTTTCTTTTTTTTAAAGGCAGATCGACGATCCTAAGGTTCCCATTTTTATATTGAAAAGGCCAATCGCCGCTCCTATAAGTCTCTTTTCATCAAAACAAAACAAGGCCGCTTTTCAGAGCTCTGCCTCGATAATTGTTGGCGATGGACAACTGTTAGGGATAAGTCTACCCTTTCTACATGATAGAATCTCTCCCGCACGCGTACAGTGAAGGCATTCTCTGCTGCAGATTGATAAACTGTTTGTTTTCAAAGGAGATTATCGGTTGTTGTTGTTTTTACCCCCACCTTCAATAGCAGTTTGGAGCTTGTTTCATGCATTATTTCGTATCATCACACAAATTCCTGCCAATGTCGGGAAAATATAAGCGCTACGTCGTTTGCCTCTGTCAGATCTTTGATTGTGCACATTCAATGTACCAGATCACAATTAAGCAGGTGGTCCATGATCTGAGGGGCTTGACCGCACTCGCATTCTGCTGCACCTTCGATATATCCCCAGTTCAACATGTTGATTTGCATCTTCCCACGCCTGCCAAAGCCTATTCAGGCTACGCAAAGTCATCAAGGGTTGGTTGAATCCTGCTGACAGTTTCTCTGATGGCACCATAGGCATACACTAGTGGCATGTCCCAAAGCTCAATTTGTCTTCCCAGAGTTTGAGCCTTCTTGAAGACACGCGTGAAAGGAAGCTTTCCGTGACTTAGTGGGCCAAGGATGCAGTGGGTGGTAATGCAGTGGGTGTCCTTCGTCCTCTGTTTGTCGTTCCTTCTGGTTATCAGCAGCCCTCTTTATTTCAGGGGGTGCGATGCCAGAGATCAGATATATGTTATCAGTCCTCGTTCGTCTCATACATCATGTGATATAACGTAAGCTTGTGTTCTTCGTTGCATGTGCTGAGCTTTCCCACATCCGTGCAGGCATACTCTGCAACATAGTATAAGAGAGATCTGATTGTTGTCGGGATTGCACTCCACGAGGACATGTTTGATGTGCTCGGTTTGCCAAGAAAGGCATTCCTGGAGCTGACCTTCCCCTTGAGCTTGGTGATATAGGCCTTGTACTTTTGAAAGATCTATCTAAGGACACCCCTAGATATGTAGAGAGGACTATCACAGTGTCCCAGTCTAGTTCCATTCCAAGTGATCTTCAGTTTCTGGTTTGCATGCATGTTTTTCAGATGATTTAGTTGAATTAGACTTCAGATGATTCTCTTTGTAGTACAAGGATAGGTTGGTAAGTCCCTCATACAAGGTGGCTTCTGCCTTAGGGAAGTCATCACTTTGGGTGGTGATACACATGTCGTCTGTACATATGAAACTCCTGGTCTCAGGGTAGATATAGGTTGATCGTTAACATAGATGTTGACATGGGCGTAGATACTTACGTAATACATATTCATCAGGGAGGGATGAATCAATAGATCACCCACCCCCCCCCCCCCCCCCCTCTCAATGAATAAGTATCAATGACAGATCTACGCCCATGAATGCTGAACAGAGTTGGGCCAGAATGCTTCCTTGGGGAGGCCATCTTCTTTCCAAACAGCTCAACCAAGAAGTTTTCAATCAGGGTCTTGACCATTAATTTTTGGTCAGGTGCATGTTGTTCACATTCAGTATTTTGTGTAGAGCCTGTGGTGGTTGACAGTAGCATAAGCTTTTGAGAGGTCTACAAACACAAGACACTTACTGCATGGAAACCATCTTCTATATGTTGGGTAAGGTTAAGCAGTTGTCTTGTGCAAGACTTCCCAGGCCGGAATCCTGCCTGTTCCTTCATCAGAGATGATTCTACAACTGCACATAAGCGGGTCAGAATTAGTCGCTTGAACAGCTTGAAGGTGTGGCAAAGAAGTGGTCTGTTAAACGCTTTGTTGCTGATGGGTCTTTTTCTGGAGCTTGCATGTTCTGATGGATGCCGTTCCGCGACAGGGAAAGTGTCCTCCCAATAGAGTGGTCCACACATGTAAATATTGTCGTAGTAAGATTTACATTTAGTTGGTGTATGTTTAAGATTGTAGTGAGTGTGATATTCATATCAGAGATAATTACTGTGTTGTGTTCTTGTGCTCTTGACTACAATTCAAAGGTCTTCAGCATAAATTAGAATTGTTTCAGCAGTTTGGTTAAGTGAAATCAATTGTAACCTCATTTACATGTTAAGGATGAGCCAGTGGCTTACGGTTTCATATGCATAGGCAGTAGTTGGTTTTAAGATATCTTCTGTGGACTGTGGCAAATTAAATACTTAGCTCGTAATTAAAGGGGTAGTTTAGTTTTGGTAGAGAGGGCGCTGCACATCACAATTTTGTTGTGAGGTAATGAAAAACTGAGTGTCGAATTTGAGAGAACATGCAATTTTAATGGCAGAATAAACTTTATTTGGTCAAAATCGACCCAGAAACGGCTGAAATATCAATAAATATATCTGATCTTATAATTATTTGGGGCCCAAATAATTAGATGATTTTTTTCCAAAAATTAAGAAAATGCTTGCACTTTTTCCAAAATGTTCAAAAGCTTTTTTTAATAGTTGTTGATGATCTCTCTATTTAATCATTATTTCAATAAAACATCACATACATACTTTTGTATGAAAAATGGTTGAAACAATACCTTTTAAGAAAGCGCCCTCTTGAGATTTAATGGCTCTTTTTTAATGATAACGGGCTTTTTACTTAGTCGTTTGTAATTTTGTATACATTTCGAGCATGGTGGAGTTATAACCATTAGTTTATAGTGTTACTGTCCAGGTTTGGTTACTAAAGTTCAGCCTTACCAAAACTAAACTACCCCTTTAATAACATTGGTCAGGAGCCAGCCTGCCCAAATTTGGGGTGCTCTTTTGTGATTGCGTGGTGCTGGTTTAGGATCAAGCGCTTCAAAAGCTTAAAGATGTGGCGCAGCTAGAAGGTAGATGCTTAATTTTCGTATCATTCTTTGTCATAATTTCCTGGCGTAAAGATAGTAATTTGTTGGCATTATATCTGATCACTACAGCTAGTATATGAGACAAACGATGTAATGCTTAAGTTCCATGATGAAATTTGATGTACATGTATATACATTATTTGTCACCTTTATTCATAGTGAAGAAAAACAATCATGAAATATGGGATCTAACTGACATCAGCTATTGCCACAGCCATGCTTTCACAGGCCATCATGCTAGCAGACCATATGTGAGGTGTCAGTGATTAATGGAATGTACTTAGTATCCCGTTTATTATGAATATTGACATAGTACGTTGATTTTGGTAACAAAATAAAAGCGCAAATGTTGCAAAAGAAGTTAACAGTTCTACACACACATACGTTCCCATGCATGTGCCTCTAAATTCTAGACAACTTTTCATGATCTAAAACATATTTCAATGTGGACGTTAACTTTAATTTTATTTAATTTCTGTCACCATGGTAATCATAAAGGCATGCATGTGTGTGTACTCATTTAGTTATCACATGACGTTTCTGTCACTTTTGTAGGGTAGGTATCAAATAATGAACTGCAGACAAGAGGTGTTAATTTTTGTTCTCTTCTCTGAAAAGAAATGTCATGCCAAACAGAAGAATAATACAAATATTGAAAAACAAGTTTCTGAATATAATTTTTCCCAAACATTAATCTTAACTTGATATTGGAGTAAAAATGCTATCGAAAATCCCACTCAGGACTAGATACATAGCATCATAGGATTACTATTAAATTAATAATCTGGAATTGTTTGTATGTAGCGCAATGCAATCCCTATTCTACTTTTGAGGTAACATTTAGACGGAGTTATGCCTAATTTAAGGCCTAAAGCATATAGTATATACAACATAACAGTCTTAAATTTCATTCTAGGAAAAGAAAATTTGCATAATAATGCAAACAAAATATCAAATTGTCTATACAAAGCAGACAGATCGAGAAAAAAACTAATTATTATCAGAATTTATAGGATTTTGTATGTTTTTATCAAAATTGTGTAAAAAGCGCCCTCATATGATGACCTTTTGAAATTCTACTTATTGCAAACTAAAGAGCCTTACTAGTTTTACATATGTGCCAAATATGAGAGTGATTGGTTCTCAAATAAAGAAATCAAAGAGGAAGCAATATGTATTCACTTGGGCCCTACACAACATGGCAATCATATGCCTTAAAACTCATATGACGCATGGTGATTACGTAATTAAAAATGTCATTTTTGTACATCATATTCAAAGAATAACACCATTTTTTATCTTAATATACTTTCAGAAATAGACAACATAAGTTTAAGCTCATTATCATCATTTTCATGGTGAAAAAAATAAACTGTACTAATGAACATTGTTTTTTTTACCGTTTTGTTCAAGGAAATTCGCATGATTTTTCATATGCAAATTTGATGACGTCATAATTATATGAAGCCAATCAACTTTGACCATGAAACCTTTTCTGTGGCTTATGCTTTTGTAAACATATGTATCAGCAAAGTTTAGTTGATACAGACCTAGCCATTATGAAAGGAGAGCAGTTAATGCAATCTCAATTTTCACCGACCCTAAGAAATGCAGCAAAAAATGAAAAAGTGCTATTTTTACATACCTTCAAAAAAGTAGTAAAAAAACATAGTGCAAATGAGTTTTTTTCTTGGGAACATTTTGTTTCTAACATTAGACATATCAATGGACAAAATGACACCCAAGTCGCAAAATTTTCGGTCATATGACATTAATTTATCATGGAATGTTCACACATAACATATTAGATCACATACACATTTTATCAAGCTGTTATTACTTTTTGCACATGTGAACAAAGTTACTAGATAGGTTACTTGTACCTATAGGTACTTACTAGTATATTTGTTGACCCTTTGTAAGTTTCTGCATGCAGCAGAAACCGACAAAGGCTTTACAACATGTGCATTTCTGTTAACTAATATGTCCAAAGCTTACATGAAGTTCCATGTTAAATGAATGTCATATGATCGAACAAATACAATATGCTATATGCTAACCGTTTTACACATTTGAAACGATCTAAGAGAGACTTTAAAATTCAAACATTTCAATCATAAATATGCTTATAACAAAAGAGAATTTCGAAACACCGAAACACGTTGATTGCTTCTATTGGCAGTATGACCCTAAAAAGGCCGGGGGAGGGGCCATAATGCCCCCCCCCCCCCCCTCCGCGATTTTTGTTATTGCTCCAAAACGCGTTAAGATGACGCGCCGCTGCTTGGTGACTTTTTTCTTTTGGGTCTTGCGCATATTTTAAAACAAAAATTTTGAAAATCGGACCTACCGTTACGAAGTCACGTGACCTTTTGTCTATGCATGTCAGCCCGAAAATTGCTCAATTTCGTGATTTGTGTACAAAACATATTATGGAAATATCAGTTTTCGTAAAAGGAGGTATATCATTGGTTATTTGGTCTTGTTTACATTTTATATGTTTGTTTTGGGGTTCAAAATAGTTGAAATATAGTTAGAAAAAAAAAAAAAAAACAATAAAATACATAAGTAAAAAAAATAAAACAATAAACTACATAAGTTAAAAAAAACAAAGAAATACATAACAAATTATAAAAACAATAGAAAACGTAAGGAAGAACCTGGCTCTTCCAAATGTTGTTGTCGTATTATTATTCCAAATGCTCTAAAGAATATATGTAGTGAAAACCAGAGTTTAATTATGAAGAATATAATTATGATTTATGGGTAAAAATATGAATTGTATGACCTTATTTGCATAAATTACTATAAATATGCAAATTAATGATTTTTTCAAAAAATTAAAATTACCATTGTATTCTATACATTTCACTTATCATGCGTGCAATTTTTTTGAGGCGATCGGCCGCTCTGCGGCCGATATCTTAGGGGTGGGGGGCATAATGCCCCCCCCCCCCCCGGCCTGCTGAAGACCTCAAATAGCCCGGCCTTTTTAGGGTTAAACGAGCATTTTGACAAATGCTGGAGTTCTGAGTAGGTTGTGTTCGATTTTGACAATGTTACTAGATCCCTTTAACCCTTTTACCACGGCAATAGATATACTGCTTCAATAGCTATATACGAGATTATTTTACAGACCGGTCGAGTTAACCCACTGGGCGCGCACAAAAGAACCGATCGATATCTGGTTGACCATGGCATTGTATTCGCTTCTATTCAACCTAGCGTGAGTTCGCTGGTCAAGTAGTTCACACAATAGAGGCGATCGATATGCATAGTATAGGGTCAGCGAAGTGAAATTCTATGCGAAAACTATGATTCTGGCTTGTATGGGTTTGTATACGAATATCCTGAAATTAGACTTGTGTATTACCATGATAAAATTGTAATAAAACAATAATCACGCAACTAGAGTCGGGGAAACTTGATATACATGTAGCCAAGGGTTCAATCTTTGTATTCAGCTAAATTATATTGTACTTACAAGATGCATACATGTATGTTTATGAAATTAATATAGCCCTTGCTCGGAACCGAGAAATCTCGGTTCCCGTATATGAGTTGGCGCAACGGGGACCGAGAATTCTCGGTCCCCGTAGTGATCGGGTTAATGTTTGTTTATCATGAGTTGATGTAGCTATTACTTTTTACTTACTAATGTGATATGTTGTAGCGTAGTCGTAGAGTGATTTGTATGCATTAATATAGTACTTAGTCGTACACAGTAACATTTTCTTACTCCAAGCCAATGACAACATGTTCACGTATAATTGTTTATACACCTGGATTTACACCGTTACATCAACAGTATGGTGAACACTGTTGTAACCTTGTTGATCCAACATCTTTATCGTCTTGTTGTGTGATTTTCAAGCATTTGTTTATATTAATTGATATAGTGTCAGCAATACGTTACATACATTTTCATATGTAAGGCGAGTAGAAATATTGTAATCAGTAACTGTCTTCAGGTATGTGTGATCGATGAAAGGTAGCAGAGAAAACAAAGGCAACGTGAAGCCTCAGTTTGTGGTATATACAGGAGATAATTATAAATTGATTACATGCTGGCTTATTTTGTTAATACATCAGGAACAACAAATTAGTTTAAAATGGACGGACCACTACAAGTCCATATTTGTTCAAAGTATTGCCTAGATTGAGTATGATCTGTATCAATAACATTGTATGAAGGCATTCTGCATTATTTCTGTTTCTTATCATATCATTCATGAAATGCTTTCGCAACAGAAAGAACGAACAAGTTTAAGAACTCTTAAAGAATATAAAGAGCAATGCCAACATTTACCGATTGTCTCTTTACAATACTATCATTATTGATTACAATGGCCAGCAGGTTAGTAATAGTACAAATATGCAGTAAAAAGTTATATCCTGCTAATTTCGTTACCTTATTAATTGTATTATGTTGATTGTATCTGTTTTTGCAGCATGTAAATGGCACATATGTAAACAGTTTCTCAACTCACGTTGCCTACCCTGTATTTAAAAGAAGACATGGATATATACACACATAACATCAATACAATCTTCCTTGTATATAAGGGAAATTCTGCCCAGTTTGTGCATGTTCATGTACAGGCTAATTGTGCGCAAAATATAGCCACTGTGCATTAATACCCCCGTCACACCTACTACGCATCTACTACCCGCTCCTAATCCCCATTGATAAATTTGGAAGCGCGAGGCGAAGCATTGTAGGAACGAGTAGCTGGAGTGGCCTTTTACAAAATGTATTTTGTTCAATGGGGAATGAATGGAAAGATTATCTCACATGCGTGAAAGGAGGGCCTCACATACGTGAACGGACAATATAGCTCCCTGAACAAAGGTTCAGATCGTGGCATTGCCACGTTTGTTTTGAACACGTAAAAAACGAACGTAGAGGAAGCGTAGAGGTTTCGCGATCTGAGCTATTGTTCGGGGGTGCTGCCTGTTTGTGCTTGGCAGGTTGTCTTTACACGCATGTCTATTCATTCCCCATTGAACAAAATACATCTATTCCAGTGGTTGTGATCAGCTATATTATCCAAGAGCGTAGTAGAAGCGTAGCTCGGTGTGACGGCACCATTAGCGACGTTCACACGCGTTCAACATACATTATAAATAATGCTCATTTACCATATAAATGCGTAAGGACATTTTTCCCATACGAAATGGGACCCTAAAAGAACACGAAACACTGCTGAATTTTTGGCATGGCCGATATGTTTTAACTTGCATATCATGGTTATAAATAGTTTTTTTCGGGGACGATCTCGTAAACTCAATTTCCTTTCTGTGATGAGACCATCCCGCATGGGTGTTCAGTATTAAATCGAATAAAAGATTACTAAACAATTCATGCTACTGTGTGCTCTGATTTTATTCGTGACAGAATCAAAACATTTGCATTATAAGAAATGTTTTATAGTACTTGCAAGCATCACCATCAATTCGCTACAAATTAGTTATTTATTGGAAATAATATCGCTAGTGATATTCGTTTGTCTCGCAATGTATGGTCAACAAGGAATCTAAAAGATCACGACGTTTCGTGCGCCCCTGCAACACTTCGTCAGGTGTGATAGAATATGTTGTAAACAAGCGTGTTTTATACTGTACGGTTGCAGCGGCGCACGAAACGTCGTGGTCTTTTAGATTCCTTGTTGACAAACGAATATCACTAGCGATATTATTTCCGATACTATATCCGCAATGAGTAGTATATTTAGTATTAGTTATTTATTGTTTTGAATTACTCAAAAATACACATTACAGGTAATAATGTAAGCATATTGTTATGCCACGGTCAGTTATCAGACCAAAGTTGCAAGCTGAATATATACAATACTATACACAAATATATTACAAATCATAAGAGACGCTCTGCAGCTTGTCAATTCATAATCAATCAAATTCTGTACAATTTCGGTTTATTTCAATAGATTAATAAATAATATGAAAACCAACAACATCCACACGCACACACAATAGAGCCAATCACATTCACGCAACTAGAACACGCAAGTAAAAGCCAGTCACTTTACATTTCAAGGCGACATCAAAATCCTCAAGTTATATATTCACTTTACTAAGTCCGACGTATAGAATATGATTAAAGTGATTCAGGTAAAGTGTCAGATATTGCACAAAATGACATTTGAGACTTCAATCCTATATCAATATCATTGTAAAATACAATTGAAAGATTTGTGAAAGTTTGAAAGAAAACGAACACTGTTAACCTAGTGAAAAAAACGAATATTGAGTTCATATTTTATCACCGAATACTGATGGCCTGTCATGGATTTGTAGCAGTTATACTTGTTATCAACCGTTGACGATATCCGCATGTTTACAGACTGTACAGAATTCGTGGAATTTGCGCACTTTGGATCAAAGTTCAGTAGCGTCTTGAATGTTTCCCACGCGTGCTAGCTGGCTCGGACCAAAGACTGTTCTGGGACGTGTTTAGCTACAGCAATTCTACTTTTGTTGAAAAGCGTTGATCAACGCTTTTGAAATAATGATTTTCAATGATAATTATCTTCATACTAAAGGGACATTTGACAAAATCTAACCCTACTTTATTCTTATCTTACCATAAGCTAAACAACAAGGCAGAAGAGAAACGAGGAAGCTCCAAGTATTTTTCGTGGAGTTAGACACTTTACCTGGATCACTTTAAGTGAATACTAGATACGTATTCAGGATAAAACTAACATACACAAGTAGAAAGCTAGTATGCTATTGGTCCTATATTGGTCCTTTCAGTAATATATACATCAATGAAAAACAGTTGCTTATACGAGATTACGAGGATAAAATTCAACAATAATGTTAAAATTGCGCGAACGAGGCTTCCTGAGGGCGCTTTAATTAAACCAAATCGCGGCTGGCTGACGCCATGACAAATGCGGAGAATAACGATTCATCTTGCCGAATCTCGGATTAATGTTCAAGTCGCAATCGTACCTTTCAGCCGTAATGAGGCATAGATAATGTACATGTATTATCTATGTATATTTAACCCATCAACTGTCGATTAATAAACTTCGAACACCCACTTCAAAATACTTGCTACGCTACGAGACGCAATCACTACCTCGATGACGACACCCACACTCTGAGCTTGCGCCAAGGTATAAACAGCACTACTCTCATCAGTGGATCCATTTGTGTCTATGCTTAAATTACATACACTGCGAATAACTGTTTTAATCAATGTCCCATGTAGTATTTGACCATTTTTTTAAATGCAAATTCCTTTGCATATTATGCATTCAAACAATTTGTCTCTAGACATTCCCGTTGTTTTCATTATAACCGTTCACCAGTATTATTGCGCCCTGGACTATCGAGGACAGAGTATTACTGGTGACCAGTAAAGCCCCAGTACTATACTTACGATGTATCTAGCATTGCAACGATCTGACATTGGTGCATTTCTGAATTATTCCCCTCGCTGCAAAAAAAAATCGTGGCAGAAAAAAAACCGTTGTCCCGTAGTGAAAATGTTCAAGGCGAGCTACAACGATCTAGCATTCTTTCAGGAAATCTGTTTAGATCGTACTTGCTCCTTGAACGTATTGTTGGGCATCGCGCAGAACGTCGTGCTTCGTTCAAACGCTACCATAGTTTTACAATGTTCACAATTGCCGACGCGCCGAAACAAAGTAATCACACTCGTTATGCCTCAGTCACATTTGTTCTACGGCTAAGATGCGGCGGCCGTAGGCCCCCGAAAACGAAAGATACATGCAGCAGCCGCATAGGATCTACGATGGCCTCAGGGTCACCCAGGGCTTATCTTTATCTTTTACAGGCCGCAGGAGTCGCTGTGTGATTTTAGCACGGAGTTTTCATTTCTATGTTCGCCGTAGCAAGTATACACGCCCTAGTCATGCCGTAGAGCGGTTCCACAAGTACTTAGTAGTGGACGTAGACCTTTTCTGCGATTTCCTACGACATCCGTTTTCTTCTCTGCACTTCGTGGCATTTCGTCCTTTCATTGTCTGTTCTTCTTCGCTATACAAGCACCACACAGGACAGCGGCGATCAGAATAAAACGAAATGATGTGAGTCTCAAATAACACCCAAGTGGAATGACTTCACGCCAATTAACAACGACTAGAAACGAGTGCTATTAAACAGTTATTATTATACAGTTTTGGACATCTCGAATCTGTAGTCGCGCTTCCGTGATGCGCAACGAATTGTCTAAAATTGAACAATACCAAACTAAAACGAAGCGACTTCCTGTATAAATGTATGTCACGGTAAAAATCACAACTATGGGACTGCAAGTCCCTTTTTTAGCAATGATTTTCAGCCGCGAGGGAAAAAGACGGTGGGAGGAAGAAATATCTAATTCGATGAGGAATGATTACAAAATTACTATCGTTGGTAGTAGCGTCTTTGTCAATAAGAAGGTTTATCATTCTACATTGGTCTACGGCGCTGTACTAAAGGGATAGTTAAGTTTTGATATAGAGGGCGCTACATGAAATAATTTGTTTGCCAGATAATTAGCAATTGAGTGTCGAATTCGGAAGAGCATAACATTTTACAGAATAATACAGAATAAACTTTATTTGATCAATATTTGTAATAATAATAATAATAATAATATATATTTATATAGCGCACATTGCAAAAAGCCTCTGAGCGCTTACATACAAATAAACAAAACAAACATTTTAGGGTGGAATAATAGTGGGGCCCCACAATTATTATATAATTTTGAACCCGCCATTAAACAAAATTAAAAATGCTTCCTCCTTTCAAAAATGTACATAAGAGATATTTTAATAGAATGTTGATTATCTCTCTATCTAATCACTATTTCAACTAAACATCACATGCGCAATATTTTATTTTAAATGGTTAATGGTTAGAGAGCACCCTTTTGAGTTTTAACGGCTCTTTTTGAATGATAACAGGCATTTTACTAAGTAATTTTGTAATTTTGTATAATTCCTTTCGAGCATGGTTGAGTTATAACTGTTAGTGTGTAATGTAATGGTGCAGGTTTTGGTTACTAACATTCTTTTTGACTAAAATTGTACTCTCTTTACCAAAACTCAACTATCCCTGTAACACCTAACTCGATCCATCAGAATGTTATATTAAGCTTGTTTACTCAAAACAATCTACAACGAAACAAGCTAACAATACGAACTGTTGTTTATAATTATGTTTACGGTGATGTTATTCTTCTTTGTTTTTTTCTCTTTGATTATTATAAATAAGCCGGCGCAAGAACTTCGTGCGGGACTTTGTCATTTTGTGAGTATACATGTTATGTCCACGTTGTGTGACGTCATGACCTAGTCTTATTTGCAACCATTGTTAAATAATTGTAGCGTCAAATGTAAATTATTGCGTAAAGTTTGTACGAGAGTACGGTTCAGTATTTGAAATAATCCTGATTTAGCAGTGAGTAAATCACGTAGTGTCAACCGAACATTTTGT
Source organism: Echinarachnius parma (assembly GCA_037951105.1). Classification (NCBI taxonomy): domain Eukaryota; kingdom Metazoa; phylum Echinodermata; class Echinoidea; order Clypeasteroida; family Echinarachniidae; genus Echinarachnius; species Echinarachnius parma. The sequence continues at coordinate 44,417 of JBAMJV010010854.1, read as the reverse complement.
TGATTTTATTTTTCTACAAAAGCATGCACAACTTTAACGTGAACATGACGTAATTACATGAGGTGTTGGTGGTAGCATACAGGCGCAATATTGACGCGAATATGTGCAGTACTGTTCTATGCAGCACAAATTATCAGAACCCATTTACGCTATTTGGATAATAATGCACCTTTATTCTGTTGTATCTGCATCTAAAATGTCAATGCGTTTAGGGGGCATCGGAGGTGGATTAGGAAAAATATAGCTTTTCTCTACAGATTTTCTCAGTGTTCTTAGTTTTGTTTCGCGCATCGGAAGGATTTCTGTGTTTCCGTAACTACCATCACGATCACCATCAATAACATCTGTGGGAGTGCCATTTTGAGTGCAGTCGTCAGGAATTTTCTCATTATTCGATGTGAAAATATATTCGTGGCTATCAAATCGAGTGTCTGAAGGTTTGGTGGTTGATGATGATGCCTTAAATATGTAGGTATCATAGTCAATATGATGAAGCTGACTTTTGATCATTGGCTTTTCATTCATCTGCATGTAAAGCGTCGAGGGATCCTCGTAAAGCGTATCGTTGTCCATATCACACATGTTGTCCGATGTCGCACATTCAGTAGATTGCCGTGTCGCGTCGCTTGAAAGGCCGAAGTTGTGTCCCTTGATCGCTGCACTGTTGAAGCCTGGATTACATTTTCTGATGGTGATGATAATGACAATTACCAAGAGAAAGACGATGATGCTTAAACTGGTGACCGAACCAATTATAACATTCTCATTTATTTTGCTGGTGTCATTGATAAATCCATACACAGTTTCAGAATGTTCCACAGACTGTCGTTCTCCCTCGGGTGATATGCTCTCTCTATTTTCGCTTTGGGTGGAATTGATAATAATTTCTTGCAAATCTATGAATGCTATTTCAAGCGTCTGATTTATGGTGACATGTCCGGTTTCTACAATGCAAGTTATACACTTTCCAACGTCACGGAGGTTCGGAGATACCATGACCAAGTTATATTGCCCTGGTGATAATGACCCTGCTCGCCTGAAACCACTATCGGTGTATGATATCATCGTCTTGTCAAAACTCCACCTGACTATCAGATGTTCCATTTCAAGGCATTCGTCAATGTTACATGTAAAAAGAAGGCCCAACGTCTGCTTTGATTCCGAACCCATGTACACGAGTTGAGAGTTGAGAGTAATATTAGGTGAACAGTTCTCTAATGTGCTGGAACTCACGGTTTCGCTGGCGATTTCTAGTGAAAACGGTGCTGAGATATTAGAAGTTCCTTCAACATTTGCAGCAAAGCATGTAATAACACCGTCAGTCATGTTGATAAGGTTGGAGCTTATATTTCTTGAAACGGATACAGTTATCATGTTCGAAATAATATCACAGCCATCCAGTAACCCAGGTGGCGAACACACCCAATAATATGTCATGATTTCTGGAAAGCCTCGACCTTGGCAGGATATTTCTACTGACTCTGTGTTATCGATGGAAATATCCATATCGGAAGGCCACAATGTCAGTTCTGGTTTAGAGAAGACCATGATAGTATCAAGTTGACATTGTAGGTGCCGATTTAAAAATGTTCCCGATCCAAAAACCGAACATGTAAACGTAGTGTTGTGAACGGAATAATTAATGGTTATCGTTTTGTTAAGCGCACACATCCCATGTTTGTTCTCCATGGCTGGCGAGGTTTGGTCCCTGACGCCTGCAGTTGTCTCCCACATCATTAACACTGGTGGGTTGGCCGGTTGGACTCTGCACCACAAGGTTAGAGTTTCGCCTTCACGTAATGGTTCCAGATGACTTGGTCCACACTCAAGTTCGTTCGATTCAGGAAAGTACTCGACACTCAAGAATGATTCACGTGAGGTCCATTTCTGTCCTAATTTTCCATCATGGTAGTCATAAAATCTGCACCACTGGGTCTGGGGCTGCCTTCTCACGCTGTAAATATTCAGTGTAAGCGTTTTCAATCTGTACAGTGGGTCATAAGTGTGAATTATTTCACCATTGTATTGCCGAGGGTTACTCACAACCCAAATTAAACGGTCTGTTCCTTCTTCAAAGTTTGACACTGTACATGTCAACGTAACATTCGCCCCCTCGGAAACTGTAACGTTTGTAGGATGAGTGGAAAAGTACCCAGACCCATCATCACTGCATTCTGATGTAGTTGTGTTTGACACATAACTAGAAGCTACAAACAGAAGCCAGATGCGGACATAGAAACATCTTCTTAAGTTATCCATGTTGCTTCTCCGCTAGTGTTCTATTGTTCGACATAAGCATTGAAAGCATTTCTTCAGCTTATGCGGTGTTGATCGGTATTATACTGCTTTGATAGAAGTAAGTCTTCTCCGCCTGATCGAAATAAATGTTAAATGATAAATGTAAAGATCTATTCTTTGTTTAGAGGTAAGGTCAGTGAATGTAATTATATGTTATAAATACGTAGATTAATTGGTATGCTGCCTCGTTGCCAACTAAATGTTTATATTGGAAATTAAATACAATAGTTTCTATTCCGAAACTAATACTGTAACCGATTTAACATAATTTATTGATGTACTTTTGAGATATACTTAGCATGATATATTTAATAAACCGTCTAGGAATGAGTATCACTCATATAAAGTGTTATATTAGACAAAGCATTGCTTTCTTATTTCATCGATCATGGGTGTCTTTCATTAGTGTCAATACTATTATGTTATTGTCCAGGTGGCGTATTTACATTATGTCATGCTCTCGTGAAGACCATAGCAGCGCTCCACACCGCGCCAACTGGAAATGGTGATGATTACTTTCTAAACCCCTCACAAAACGTTCGGAAACAACTTATTTGGACGATTGTATTTTATTCATATATAATTCACTGTTTTATGAAGCTCAAATTATTTCGACGAATAATGTCTTTAAAATGAGTGGATACAATTAAATCAGGTATCATTAAAAGCTTACGTCTTTAATAATCTTTCTAATGACTCCTTATTTGTATTTATAATGAAAGTCAGGGATGTACAGAAAACGTGTAAATTAGGGAGCATTGGCATGTGGCGCAAAAACAGGAACACGAATAAAGTTTGATAAAAAAAAAAAAAATTCCAACTTTATGGCCACCAGTGTACAAAGCATCCCTGGTGGCTTCCCCAAGTCGACAGGGCAGACCTGCTAGAAAAGTTGAGGAGGCTCATCATGCAGAGGTGTTTTTTACTTGGAATCTTGCGCCTGACTGTTAATGTTCGTTTCAATTTGTTTACTCTGTATTCATGAAGAATATATAATAATAATAATAATATGTGAAAAAACATCAATCTATACAATTAGTAGCGTACGGTGGTCGGTCTGATTGACTGAAAGGGGCCCTGTAACCCAAATGCATGTTGACCTCTGTTCATCTGTATTAGTGTACACATTCAATATTTGTAAACGGTTTGACCCAAATATGTTTTGTATATTTTTAAACATTTTATCATTTATTTGTCTTCATGTTGCTAAGCCCCACCTCCTAAAAAAACATCCAGAGCAAATTCTATTGTTGACCTGCAGTGACATCATTTGTCAATCACTGGTCAGCTACCATGAGATTAACAAAAGATGAAAGTACAAAAAGAACATCCACAGATTAGGCTAATCACAATAGCATCACACGGTTGAATAGAATACCAACTCACACAACTTCAATTACAATAGCTGTTGCTATGTCTGAAGAAAAGCACTGTCTAAGCTATTGCATGGAGGTATGCAGGGCATGCTTTTGTGTGGATGTTCTTCTTGTACTTTCATCTTTTGTTAATCTCATGGTAGCTGACCAGTGATTGACAAATGATGTCACTGCAGGTCAACAATAGAATTTGCTCTGGAGGGTTTTTTAGGAGGTGGGGCTTAGCAACATGAAGACAAATAAATGATAAAATGTTTAAAATTATACAAAACATATTTGGGTCAAACCGTTTACAAATATTGAATGTGTACACTAATACAGATGAACAGAGGTCAACATGTATTTGGGTTGCAGGGCCCCTTGAAGGAGGGTGATGTGGGTTGGAGTGGGCTCGCGAATTATTGATTGACACATTATGGCCGGTATTCTACTTAATATAAACTTAGGCCATGTAGTCTGAGTCTACATAATATACGTTTAGTTTAAAGCTAGACCAAGTTTAACTAAACTTAGACTCAGGGTTAGCATACATTGGCAATTTGCTTAACTTAGTACGGTAGCAAGTACAGCTATACACTGACATATGAAGCATGTTGAGTCGTAGACATATATCCAAATGATGTTTATTCGATATCCATTAGAAAATTCCACCACTGAAAATTGTATTCTTGATATTTTACTCATGATAAGATCTGTTAAAAAGAAGAAAAACAAATGGAACCAAAGTGCATGTGTTACTGTATGGTGTGATGATTGACGCTCTGTCCTTTGTTAGTTTGCTTGTTTCGAAATGTCTGCCGAGTGTTCAACAACACATACGATGTCATGAACATTGTGTGGGTATGGTTTTACTGTCAATGATATTTCGGAACACAGAGTGAAAGTATAATTTAAACAGATTGTACATGGCTGTATTTTGTAAATATTGTCTTTTTTGCATTTGTGTAAATATATCATACAAATAGAAACGATGATAAACTCCGATTTAATTAACTGGGTTCGTATTAATGGAACATGTATTTGTGTTGTGGTATTTTTTTTTCATATTTAGATATTGTGGAAGTATTCCTTATAATTAGTGTGTTTACTTAATATAAAACAATCGAATGTGATGACAAATGCACGTATTCTGGCGTGGTGTTTGTATACTTACACTGACAATTTATAGTAATGATTGTTCCCAGTATCCAGAAGTCTGTTGATTGGACCAAGGTAGTTGATTTGTATTTGGTTCTGCTGGATACTATTCAATGAGCATCGGTAATATAATAGTGTCTATAATAGGGTAATTCATGTTTGATTCGATGACAGAAGCAAACATATTGTTTTTGCTTTGCGATAAGATGCCGTTATATTTATATTGGACGCACACACAAATGCAACAAAAGCGTAGTTTTAAAGTCATATTACTGTTTAAAAGGAGACAAAATGAAATTCATACTTAAGTTATTTTTTTACATAATTATTTCTTTGTTTTAATTTATTTTGTTTGCATTGTTTCGGGTTTTATTCTTTGTTGTGACAATATAAAGGATTATCAAAAAGTCATTCAAATTCTAATTCACGTACAGCTCTGCTGGAAACAGTGAGTGTTGCATCTTTCAAAATTGCCATGCATTGTACACAAATATGCTTGTAAAACAAAACAGACTGTTGTTTTTATGTGAGACATGCGACCTTAAAATGACACGTAACACTTACTTTCGTATTTACTAGTCCCGTGTATTGCGCCGTCTATTTTGTAAAACTATTCTGAGGCGCATAATTATCTCCGGGACAAACCATGTTATTGATAAGGAGGAAGGGGGGGGGGGGGGGGGTGCGGGGAGGGAGAAAAAAGCGCCCCGGTTTTCGGACATGAACCCCCAATTTATTATGTTATAATGTAGACAACAGTTTCCCCCATGTTTCATTGTCATTCCAGTTTGGACTTTGGCGAATTTATTGTATCCCTGTCCGCTCTTGCCCGATAGATGGCAACAAACCCCATATATCTATTTACGAGATTGAACCACGAGACTGATCATTCTGCCCAACCACAGAGACTTGTAAAATCCTCAAATTGATATATATGAGGGGTTTGTCGCCATCTATCGGGCAAGAACGGACAGGGATAACATAAATTCGCCATATGATAGTCCACACTGGACTATAATACCTCTGATGGTGATCGTGGTATCACGGTCGTTGTTTTCGCTTGGGTACGTCGTTACATCGAAATGGTGTGATCATGGCGATAGATCGACGATCCGTTGTAAAAATGATAAGAAATAATCATTCAATGCGTGTATCCTAATATTACTTAGTGACCAAATAATTAGTTAACATAATGTAATACATGTGCATGTATTTTCATACAGAATTAGTAATTCTTATCATGTATGACTGAATTGTACAATTTCATGTACAATGTCCCTTTGGAGAAAACTATTGCGAGTTTTATTTGCCTTGGTTTGGAATTCTTGAATTCTTGAATTCTTGGCATATATTATGTGGGAAATTTCACCAGATTATGAGTATTTTAATAAATCTGAAGAGGGTGCATTTGTCACGACATGGTCCTTGTTGCTTAAAAAGAATGATACAATCGATCGTAAGTTACAATTAATTGTAAAATCAGATCATGTGTTTTAAATGCGCAAATCTGATTGATTAAAACGCGCAAAAATTCTGACTTAAAATTAGTTGCAACTTGCCATCGATTGTGTCTCTTTCTGCAACCGGACCCTGATGTGATGATCGATGGTCTGTCTTTGTTTGGTAACAGCACAACCGATGTTGTGTATGTATGGTTTCATTGTCATTTTGTTTGAACATAGGTTTAATTGTAAGTATCATTAAACATAATTTGCAGGACTGCATGATCCGTGTGTCGTGCGCCTCAAGCGTCGAAAGACGGAACGTGCGCTATTTATGTAGCCACCACCCCAGAATGACTTAACCTATAACAAACTATTTGAAACCCTTCTAAAGGTTATTATGTCCATATGAGAATGGAACCTGTTTGAGAGTACGAGCAACAGAGGAGAAGGAAATAAATTGGATGAAACCGTTGTAAAAAGAGCACTTTATATATTTCAATATATTCAACAATAAAAATACTTAGTTTACAATAGTTTATGAAGCAGGCCCTGCCTACACTGTTGAATTAACTAAAACGATCTTCACTTTAGTTTTATATTTTACCACTATTCGCAAAGGGATACTAAACGGAACGTATTAAACAATTTTAACCCCTTGCCTATGGGGAACCGAGTGTATGGAGATTTCAGAATCTCGTATGGAACGAGTTGAGTGATTAATGTGTTAAAGGGAGAGATCCACTTTTGCAAGCCAAAATTCAAAAGTTGCGAGGTTATTGTCTTATATGAAAGGAAATGTCATTTAATAGTATGCCTGAAAAAATTAGGGCTTGAAATCTCATTTTCGTGGAGTTATAGACCTAAAACTGAATAAACTGAGGGACGTCGGTTAATTATGTACATACGTATTTTCGGCCGGTGAGTAAGTTCGTACATAGATTTCACGGAGTGCCAGATCGGAATGCATGACCCCTACGTGACCCCCGCTAGCTACGTGACCCGCGCATAAGTACTAATGTGTGAGCGTTTACCAAGCAAAATACCCAAACTTCGCTTAAACTGACTACATGTAATTATATATTCTTTCTTTTTGAGATCTTTTTCCGTGACATACGTTAACAAATGTCGGCTTCACAATACCTTTACGAGAATTAGTACTATATTGTTGTAATACTATGCTAAATCAGTTGAACTCCCTTATTGACCGATATATAGTTTAAATGGAGGGACGCATTCGTTTTTCATTCGTAGAATCCAAATTAGAGGGCTGTTCGCTCTGATTTTTTTTTTGCCTGTTACATTGATCCCCATCCGTCAACTGAAAGCTGTTGAGACGTTTTGTAAAAGTGGATCTGTCCCTTTAACGGTGTTTGTGATGGTACTATTAATCATCTAATCATTGTATAATATTAACGCTGTGCTGTGCTCTTTCCGGAACTACACCATGAATTCATGTTTACTGCAACTTATTAGTTATTTATTATTACAAGTTATTTGGGGAGTATGTGTATACTGTTGTAAACACTTGACCTCATGATGATTTATGATGATAGCAATGCATACATAATTATGCATATCTTGCATTGTTTACTTATTAGCAGATTAAAGGGATGTACACTGTACTAACTTTGGTGACGTGTGCACAAAAGTGATGAATGGTTTGTAAAATGTCTAGTTTTGGGATTTGGGTTTGCATGTCCTCTTAGTATTGTATGAAAATGTCATGATAAATTCATGTTTCATGGCGGAGTAATGAGCACAACTGCAATGTGATATTTCTGAACTCATTGCACTGACTTTGTACACGGTTATGACTATCAAGTGGATAGTTAAGAATCCAAACACTTCAGTCGTAAATATCGTTGTTCCGAAAGGGAAATTCAAACAAACCAACTGGCATGCTTCCGTTGGTAATACGGGTACAACACGATTTAAGAATACTACCCGATTTCTAATTAAGTTTTGGGGATTGGACAATGTTATAAAGTTAGATCCATTTAAGCACGGTTTCCTGTTTCATGACTCACGCAATATAAATCAGAATATGGCAATATGCCATATTACGTACATTATAATAATAGCTCTCATCTTGGCATTGCTGGGCTACGTGCAAAAGTTGCTTCGTTTGTTGAAAGGGGTTTTCCCTTTCATTCAAAGCAGCGTTATGGAAAAATTAACAATAAACGTACATATCAAAAACGCATTTTGTAATAATTCCAACCTGCTGGGCCATGCAGGTGAACAAGTACTATACAGTATGCGGTAAACACTAAACAAAAATGAATACAAAAAGGTCACCGTATTCCATTGAATTATTTCCGACTACGCTAGAAGGAAAACGAAAGCATTTGTCGTTGAAATATTATTTCGGTAATATTTGTCTTACACGTAACAGGATATAACATGTAAATCGCTTCCTCTGTAGAACTGGCCTGTAAAACACAGCCGCTACTCGGAAATAAGAAAGTTAGCTTTAATTCATTCAAAGTTGTTTACAAGTCAATCGCGAAATTAGTATATCGTGCAATATACACCAAGGAAATACAAGTTGTTGTGTTTCTGTAACTATACTGTATACACTATGACATGATTCAATAAATGTTACACCATTGACTGCATGCGTTACTGTTCAGCCACATGGACAGAAGCCGTAACACCAGACATGCCCGAGATAAACACACAAGACATCAGACAGGTATGTACAGTAAATTTACTCTTGCTTATAACATGCTAAACAAGATTACATTATTAATTATTTTATTTTATATACCGACTTGGAAGAAATTATTGAACCAAGCACTTTTCCCTATTATTTTTGTGTAGACTGTTTTGTCAATTTTGTAATGTTTCAAAGAAAAATGTGTGAATGAAATACCAAAAGAGTTATAGCCAATGGTAATAGCGATACATACTACATACAAACACATTTTATTAAAGGAAACTGACGTTATGCATATCTTATGGATTATGTCCTTTCCTTATACATGTTCATAAAAGGCATGGATTTTTTAGTCACACTTTTAACATACAACGTGCACAATTTTGTATTATTTCCTGTAAGTTTTGATTATTCTATTGAAAGGTATTGTGAGTTCTATTATACTTGTTTCCAAAGCTGTTTATGTGTATCAGTTTTGTGGATTAAGCAACTAGCGGTAGTCGTTTCACTACTAGTTCAGTCATGTGAAATAGGGGGGGGGGGGTACTAACGATATGATCACTTCCGAAGTGATCATATAACGAATCGTTATTTGGTATTTAGAATGAGTTTGAGTGTGTGCAAACACGCGCAAACTAAACATTGTGTGTACACAATAGGATCGTGTGGGATATAAACAATCACATTTGCATAACAACCTGTCAATTATTAGATATGAATCAGAGATGGGTGTTCGTAAGGTATTTTATGCATGCACTTGACACGAGGGCGAGGGTCAAGTGGATTTTGAAATAAACGTACGCACCAACATGACTTGAATGTTTTAACATTCATCATTTTCTATGCAACAGATGGGTTGAGAATGGCGTTGACAACTAGAGAATGAAAATGAATTAGTTCATTCGACAAATCGGGAAATACCCCCTCTACGATGGCAGAAAAGGTCGCATCATTCCCAGGCCCGGGTCAAACGTAAGAGCCAATTTGGTTACACTTTATTTACATTTTAATTATGTACATAAAGACACCATGATTGCACAGTATGTACATGATTTTAGACGAAAAATCTTGACATGTTTATAATTTCCCCATATGATCGTATTGGGTCAAACTATTGAGGGCACAATCAGCCCGCCCGCCCCCTCCCCCCCCCCCCCCCCCTCCCCCTCGTTTCCCCTTAGCTACATTAATGTGTGCGTCAAGCATTCTTGCAGTGTAAACATACTAATCATGATAGTAGAGCCACTCATTTCCTTCAGCAATGTATGAAATGTCAATAATGAAATAAAAAATAACTCACACCCAGCAAACAAAATAATATGGCACCATGCATTATAATCCTTCAAGCTTGTATAACAGAGTAAACATTATACTCATCAATCAATTACTAGATATTTTGTTTCGGAAAACGAATCAGACGAATGCAAATCAAACGCGTTTTCGTTTTCTGCTTACTTCAATAAACTGAAATCTATTTGAAATCACGAATTCAAGTTTTGATTTATGTCGGGTAACGGAAAGTTAACAAATTGAAGTACGTCATCAACTGTGTTGATATAATTTGTTTGTAGCCTATAACAACATGACATGGGGAAATACACCTTATCATCGGATCATAAATCTGTTCTCTTATGATAGCGGTCTCCCCCCCCCCTATCCACATATATCTGTGTGTCCTCTCCTACAACATGTCATTCCCTAATTAGGGGAAAGGGTGAGGATTTCCTTCTAGTCAGACGCTTGACATCTAATAGACTTTCAAGAGATGTTAAAACACGAAGCTACAAGAGGTATCCCTTTACTGTAAGTTATATACTGCTTAGCACAATTTCATTTGCGCAGCTAGAAGGCATGAATAGAAGGGCATACACTTTGTGTTTGGGGATGAGATAACAACATCAGATTGTATATTCTACACAGGGCAACTGTTAGGGACCCACACGTGGCTGCCCTTACCCACACGGAACTGCTTGAGCTTACCGACCTGATGGACCATAGTGACTTCAGGAGACTTGGTCTGACTCTAGGCTTCACCGAAGCTGCCCTACAGCGCTACGAGCATGACCGGAGGGACACGAGGGAGGCTACGTACATCATGTTGGCTGATTGGCTCAAGAACATTCCCAGTGACGAGTCCAGAGGAGCCTTGGTGAAGGCGTGTAGACACTGTAGGTTGACTCGACTTGCGGAGAAAGTGGAGACAGGTAATTTGATAAATAAACGTATATGACACAAATACAACTGTTCACACAAACGCGCAGACATATGCATGTATTTTAATTAACACACACAAGAGTAAGCATTTTGGCTGTGACATGGTTCGGACAATGTCTGATATGCGTAGGATGATTTTTTTTTACATTACGCCTAACGAATGGTAAAAATCAGAGATACCAGTCAGTAGTTATATACTAATTATAGTTACTATTATAATGTGAAACTTAGTTTATGTGATTTGGTCATATTAAAGTTACACAGTTGTAGAGTTGAGGTTTCTCTTGCATTTTGTTATATCTTTGCTTGCTTTTCCGGATATGGCAAACTACTGATTTAATGCAATCTCATAGAAAAAGCACAGTACACATATCCTTCTAAGAAAAACCAAACATATTCAAATACACTTGTAAAACCGTGTTCTGTGATATTATGAAGTAACGTATAGTACGATGTAGTTCATACATTTCTATATTTTGCATTAACTTTCCACGGTATAATCTCTTTCTCCTCCTACTTTTTCTCTTCCATATTCTTATTCTTCTCAATTTTCTCCTTATTCCCTTTTTCTTCTAATTGTGCAGGCTATAATGATGGAAAACATGTTGACCCTAATATTGAGAATATAACACCTCGTGAGCGTGAGTATAATTGGTCTATAACAAAAATATACTATTCTATTTTATTTTGAAAGCCGTGATTTCCAAATTACTATTGAAAATATGATTGTACGACTTTGTCCATAATTTCATTTCATATGATTTGTATAGTGTAGGCCTAGGTGATTTATTTTCAAAATGTATTTTACAAAGATACTTTAGTTTGATAATTTATTATCGGGATAACTTAGCTGTATTGTGTTCTCTCTTGATATTGTACTGATAGAGCAAACCGTACTGACACCAGCGGAGGTAACACAACTAGCTGGGGAGCTCAAGCTGCATTACATACAGGAATTCGAAAGCATCACGACGGATCCATTCGAAGGGCGGAAGTTAGAACAGATCTACATGAATCTTGTTCTACTACTCGAGGATTCACAGGGTAGCAAAGACCCACTGGAATACGACGGACTGATTGAGATGATGTCCGATGAGAAGAAATCGCGAGTTGTCTTCATAGGCGAAGCCGGCGTTGGCAAGACCACACTTATGGCAAAGATTGCTCATGACTGGGCCACTGGTCAAATCTTGAATCACGTTGACCTTCTGTTAATGGTTGCGCTCCGAGACATAGAACAGATAGAGTGCTTTGGAGAAATCCCTTTGAAGTACGCGTCTGATGAAATCGAGTTTGATGGCGAGAAGGTGGACGAGTACATCAGGACAAACCAGCGACGAGTGGTGATCATTCTTGACGGCCTAGACGAGTACGATGGAGACATTCGGAAAGACAACGCTCTAATTGCAGTCGTAAAGATCATGAGAGGAGAGAAGTTTAAACGCGCTCCGGTTCTCGTAACGACGCGGCCATGGCGCGCAGAGCAGATAACCAGCGCACCTAACACATCGAAGAAGTACACGAAGATTGCAATCGAGGGGTTCAAGAAGGAACACGTCGCAGATTACATCACCAAGTTCTTCGGTGAAGATGTTGAATCTGCAATGAGCCTCATACACCTGATGGAGAAGGACAGTCTGGTCTCGGAAAACATGGCGCCTTACCCCATCTTCTGCGCCATGCTGTGTCACATGTGGAAAGACACTTCACGGCGGGAGTCGGTCAGGAAGCTCAACACGTTCTCGCAACTCTTTGAGGAGATGGCATTTTCACTTCTCGAGCAGTATGCAGCGAGGGTAGACGAGGAATACAGCGAGTGTCGCGACAGGTGCCTATTGAGCTTTGCGAGCGTCGGTGAAATCGCATTCCGCGGACTCATGGACAAACAACTGGCCTTCAAAGAGTCGGACTTCAAAGACTGTAAGGCCGACATGGAGACAGCGTGCAAAGTTGGCGTTCTATCAAAAATAGAAAAGGTTGCTCGCAGAGACGTAAGGAAGCGGGAGCGAAAGACGCATGTGACCGAGGTCAGATTCCCACACAAGCTGTTACAAGAATACCTCGCCGGTTGCTACCTCGCGTCACTCTACAACACAAACCGAGCAGAATTCGAGCGTTTGCTGACAGAAGAGGTACTCCCCGATTATGCAGAGTTCGAGTACCTCTTGTTCTTCACTGCTGGACATGGAGGTGCTACTGCGCGACGGTTGATGGAGCACCTGTGTCAACAATCTGTAAGCGAGCGATTCATCATGAAGGTCGCCTTTGAGTGTTACGACAGGGAATCGGTCGTCCCGGTCATCGATCTCTGGAACCGGAAGACCACAGTGATGTTCAACGGAGTCATGCCCAAACACACCTGGTCCGGCTACCTCTTCACATGGGCAGCACGCCATGATGACGCGGTAATTAAACATTACTTATTTCTCGTATTTCCTACGCGCACTTTCGCTCCAATTCTCTCTTTTTGGCTTTGTCTTTATAGTCCAGACCTCCTCGAGTGTTGGCCTAAGCCGACGAAGACAACCAATTGCATATCATCATTCTTATGAATACAGATTTACGATGTTGAAAGTTGAACCTGATTTCAGTTGCATGCACTGAGTAGTAGTAGTAGTAGTAGTAGTATTTTGAGTTTGATGGTCAAGCTTATACTATTCCTACTGTATGATTAAAAAAGAAAGGAAGGCATCCTTTTCCCATTAATAACCATGATACTATTATTATTTAAGATGTTCTTACATCATTGCTCAATTCCCACTTTCCCTAGACTATACCATACATTCTCCCTTTCCTCTCAGACACCGGGACAAGACTGTGATGCCGTCCCCTGACAGAGGAAGTGAGACTAGGGATGAGAGCTTAGTTCATCTTTCTCGCACTGCAGCCATGGGTCTATTCACCCTACCAGAGCTAAGGCTGTTGCGATTGCTCAGGATAAAGCTGGACCAGGCATTCTTCAGTGGCATCGCGAGCGCGGCATGCCATTCCAGGGTAAGTTCAATCTTATATCTATCAAGTTAAACAGAAAAGTAGCTAACGGAATAAATGCAAATCAATACATAAACAATGCTTATCTGATATTTTTGTTAAAAGTATTTTACACTCTATATGATAATTACCTAGGCATACGGTATAACTGTATACAAAACATATGTAATTCTGCAATCGTAACAAGTTTAGGTTATTCACTCACGTTTCGATGTAGAGTTAATTCTTGTCGTGCAAATCATGTATTTAGATTATATATGCATAAAGGCAACATATGAGCTTTGTTTTTTCTCGGTAGATCGAGGTGTTAAGTCACAAAGGAGTGAACCCTAGACGAGACTTCCTCTATACTGTACGCACAGGGCATCTTCTCCATGCCCAAGGCTTCGGCTCCTGAAATTGGACAGCATGAAGTTTGATGACGCATTCTATGCAACAATGGCTCAGTTGGCAACAACTTCGAAGGTAAAATGCGCCATTTCTAACTAAAATGACAAATGAATTACTCCTCATGAACGTTGAGGAGAGATTTGCATTTTCATACATATGAAAACCAAACCGTGTTTGTAGTTCTCGAAATGTTATATCACTTTTAAAATTAAAGAAACAAACATGAAAGCTCCAGTCCACATTTTGTATAGTCAAACTGTCTTCGTACATTCCGCATAAAGTAAGTTGTCTATTGGTGGTACATTTGTTTTGGAAAAGGAGAAAATGTTATCGTAATACGCAAATTTATTGAATATCGGGTTACCCAAAATGTACGTTTAAAGTACAATTCAGTTTCTAGAAAAATCGTTTATTTCCTATCTGTTCCCCTTGCTCCCCTCTCTCTCCCCTTCTGTTTATTTCTGTTTTCTGTATTCGTATTCCTGTTTCTTTATCACTTCTTACTCTAGATTGAGGAAGTGCAGCAGGAGGCTACAACGAGGCTGAGTGAGGCAGCATCGGATAACTTGGCCAGAGGCCTCTTTTCGATGCAACACCTCCACAAAATCAAGTTGATCGAAAGCCAAACTCGGAGAGAGTTTCTTCAGGACCATGTCCGATACCTCGTCAACATCAAAGGTACATACAAAGGGTGACATCAGATGTATATTTTATTGATCTCTTCTAAATACTTAGTTGAGTTACCGTGCCCATCATAGGTAACGTTTAATAATAATGCTATTGTCTTTCAATAGCCACTTCATTCCATATGTATCCTACCTTATTTCAAGCCTTCATTTTCAAAGTATTCACATTGTTATTAAATTGTGGAAATTAAACCAATTGATGGCGACTGATAGTAAGAACAACAACTATATTAGAAGAAAAACAACTTATGGCAAGGTTTTGTGATATTTTAAATGCTATTAAAAGTAATTAACACAATTTATCACGCCTTCAAAGATGTGTTTATTATTATCTAGAAACCGAAATAAATGTTAGTATATTCTGCAAAACTGGGTATTACCTTTAACACTCTGGGTACCTTGTGTAACTGTATTTTAGTATTAAATTGGTACTAAATGCACACAACCTCTTTCTTTGCTCGAGATATACTTCATACCATACATATTTTGTATAAAATAATCTTCAATAGTTATTCCTTTATTGTAAGTTAAAAGACAATGATATTTAGTTGTAATGAATACTTGTCTAAACAGACGTGGACATGGGGATTTTTGCAAATAAAACTTGCATTAGTCAAGGCTAATGACCACTTTTGACTGACTTCTCATGAATCCTGGATCGAAATGACGTAAAATAACTAATGGCTTAAATCCGGAACAGTAAAAGGAATTAACCGGTTACAAGTATCACATTTCCCACTTGTCGTAGACTAAAGATAAACCACTGATGATAATTCGTGTTATTGTATCTAACTAGGTAGAAGAGATTGTCCATTACTCCGGCAAGTTACCAAATGCACTTGCGTCCACCAGCTACGCGACGGGACTTTTCTCCATGCCGTATCTAAGATCCCTGACGCTCATTCTAGTGGATCTTCACGAAACGTTCTTTGAAGCGATGTCCGACGTGGCCGAAAAATCAAGGGTAGGCTTTCGTAGGTATCATACAAATCATGTTAATCGTGTTACTGATAAAATGAACAATAATATTGTCAAGATTGTCAATATTGTCAAGATATTGTCAACTGATACAACACACATCTTACCAAAATCCAATCAAGTCATCTTTGTTGAATGTGATGAATGGAATCACTAGGAAGTAGCATCATGGATATTGGCTTAGTTTTATTACTAGAACGATTAGATATATTGGGGATCAATCGAATTTGTTACGCCCTGTTTCACACCGTTTTCTTAAGATCTTATTAAATGAATGTATACTATATTATTGAATGAATGTTAGCGTATTTTATTGATCTCCAGATTTAACTCTGACTCTGACCCTAATCCTGATAGAGACGTTCTTCCGAGTGATATCTTGAGTCGAGAAGAAGTCAACGGAATATTTTGATGAATACTGAAAGAAAACCTTTTTTTGTAAAAGTGATACAACACTTATTATTTCGTCTTGATTTTGTTGAAGATGCATACATTATCATATACAAATAGTTTATTTTGATACAAATAAAATGGGGAAAATCATGGTAATCTATGCATATAACTTGACTTGCATGAACATTTCGCGGCGAACTGGCATGGGGGGGGGGGGGGGGGTGGTGGCTAAGTATCCTTTTCCCACACTTGATATAAAAATAATTAAAAAAAACACAAATATATCTACCATTTTATGTGAAACCACTCAGATTGTTTTGGAAACGAAATTCATTTTTGTTTTGTGCGTTCTCAGATTGAAGAATTCACCCACAAAGATCTGCGTTGTCTGGGTCCCCAGGCTTCCCGACAGTATGCCAGAAGTCTGTTCTCGATGCCCAGACTACGAGTCCTACAACTTCTTGAGCTCGAGCAGAACAACTCCTTCTTTGAAGAGATGTCATTCTTGTCATCGAAATCTCAGGTGATTGATTCGTATATAGCAGCCTACATTTTGAATAAGAAACAGAACCAGTTTATTATAAAACCAATGACATGAATGGTCAGTGTTTAAGAATACAGATGTACAAACGGAACTTTTGGCTCCAACATAATTTTAACTTCAGTCCTGTCTCCAAGCCTTCAAAGGCGGCTAACACAGTGTCCCCCTTATTCAAACAGTGATTGTAAAATGTTGGGGCCCACGGTTACTTATATTTAGTGTTTACATTCTTTAGCTTTATTTGAGCTGTAGTGAGCCACTTGATTGGCCTCTCGGAGCTTCTCCAATGTTCTGGTGGCTATTTTCAGACATATCAGAGTTGCATCCTATATAAAAAAAAATTAAAAAATAGGAAATAAAGGCGTGTGCACGGCAGATAGTTCTGTTACATTATATCAACCATGAATATGTATCTTAGTTGTTTCTTCATTATTCGACCATACGATCATTATCTTTTTTGTTTGTGAATTCAGATCGAGGAGCTGAAACATGAATTCGCTACACTGGGAAGCATTCCTTCTGAACAGTACGCTAGAGGCCTCTTCGCCATGCCGTGTCTCGACACCTTAAGGCTGCATGAGGTGGATCTTGAAGAATCATTCTTCAAGGTCATATCTGAGGCAGCATCTCAGTCACGTGTGAGTAATTTACTTATCAAGATTCATTAGTCAATAAAAATACATATTATTCATCCGCAAAACAAGTTGCAGAAGTCATACAATTGTTACATTAAAGACACTAACGTTGATATAGAAGTGATCAGTAAAAGTGTTGTAAGACTGATCCTGTACTATTGATATACTTACATGAATATTCGCATGTGCGTTATATAAATTGGCAGACAGACGACGTATCATAAATACTTTTGTATCTATTTATTTATTTGTTGTTATATGGTTTAAAAAACAACTGCCATGGCAGCCTCATGACGAATTGAGGTGGTTTTACACAATTACATATGAATATTGACATGATACAGATGGGTAATCAAATATTTATCGATTGAAACTAAAACAAAGCAATTAATATAGATGGACTCTTACAGAAGTGTCTAACTTTTAAATCTCATTATCACCAACAGATTACAACACTGGTGTTGTGTACATTCGCACTGACTCGTCATCGTCTTGAAGTCATACTGTCGATGTCTGGCCTCCAGTCCCTCACTCTTCACCGGATCTGTTCACCCGAGCCTTGCACAACAAGCCTGAATGTCGAGGAAACAAGTGGAGGGAAATCCAGCCCAAATAGTGACGAAGCACACCCAGCTGCAAATGGCTCAGGGACCAGTCTCATTGACAACGAAACAGGCCATGATAGCGGGGAAACAAGGCCATATTGCGGGACGTCGACCAAACACTCGGAACTTCTTGCCTCAACGACAGACCAAGAAGAAGATAAAGTATGAGTTTCTTTTAATTTGTGCGTTTAATATAATGGGTACATGAACACATCTGTGATTTGCCACCCACAGTGCCACTTCTCTTTAATTTGACACCATTATATAAATATCCTTATATTTCATAGTAATAACTAAACAGTTATAACCTTTGTGTAAAATTGTTTTCTACCATGCTTCAAACGTGTTTTTATAAGCGTACATTTGTAATGTGGTAGTATAATAACACTAGCTAAAGAACCTGAAATGCCAACCTATAATATAGGGACAAAGGCCGTTTATCAACACATATTTATTTATGTGTCTAGTTTATGTTCTCTGACGTAATGTGTACAAGTCGATGATTGATAATTTGCAAAACATTCAGTACTGTCGAGAAGAGAGACATTATCCGACTAGTCCGATGGGCTAACCGATGGCAAGAGTTAACATTCGCTGATGTACATCGGCCGTAGCCGAACCCTGTCATGCCTGTGTAATGCAATGATGACGGCCCAGGGAGAATGTTCAAAGAGCCCTATCAGTGATCGACAACAACCATGTTTGTATCGAAATGTCATAACAAGGGGACCACTAGTAGGGAATTAATTTGCATAATATAAAACTTCTCATAAGTAAGGTTTGCCTAGACTAAAAACAAACTCACAAAATGGATTTAGAATGTACATAATAAAGACTATATTTTGTTGGAATTAAATATGTATTACTCCATCACGCGATGTGTTAATGATTATCGTTAGAAAGTTAATTAATGATCACTTAATTTGTTTATTGCAGAAGACTTTGGGCGAGTCACTGCTTGAACTTTCGCTTGATGAACAGTCGCTGTCTTATCTATGCCAGCTTGGGATCCATGATCTGTGCCCGGGGGTTCCAAAGCTCGTCCTGTCATTCGACCAGGATGCCGAACATATACCAAGGGTGGTGGAAACGGCCTGTCGTGGGCTCCAGCGAGTCGACATTCTTCATTTAATGGGAAGGTATGTATCACAAATGTCGAACCCTTGCATATGTTTTTATAATTGATGCTCTCAAAATAATTACAGAGGATTTGTTACACCGAATTTGACGAACTAACATATATTGATCTCGGATGCTTCAAAACCATGGCCTCACACTTTTTCAGTGATGGTGTCAAAAACACATGATATATATCCCCGTACGGTATTACATTATTTTATCCAGCTTTGAAATGGGGCATCATACATTACCAATAATGTGTAGAGTATGTATATAGGCCCATAGATATTTAAATTGTATATTACTTTGACAAGTGTTTTCAACTGATTAGTCAAATAAATTTCCCGCCGAACAGCTGCTTGAATATACGTTACCACGGTTACGTTGCAAAGTTATTGTATGTTGTCTCTTTTCTGTAACAAATATCGCTTAACTGGTGCAGGGCTTGAGCCAGCAACTACCTCAGCAATCTTGAATGTTCGCTGCTTGATGGCTTGTGTTGTTAAATGGAATTGGTTAATTTGTTGTCACTAGGCCTAATCTTTTTTTTCCACATTTAATAAAGGAATGCACTCCGAGTGAAGGTTACAAGTCATAATATGATTTTCGTTCAATGACACTTGAAGGCATTTCAGCTTGGAGGAAGACCCCTCGCTCATCCATGGATCTGTGACGTCGTCCTGCCCGTCGTTACGTGAGTTTGAGATATCCGACATCGATCTCGGGGACCACCACGAGAAGGAGGTGGGAAACGATGCAGGGGCCGAGATCATCCGCGGAATGAGATTAAGTGGGTCATTAAAGAGATTTAAGTAAGCTTGCATGGATTTATATTTTATTACAACATTTATGACATGAACTTTATTGTTTGTCAATGCTCTCTGTAACCAATAAATCCCAATATATGAGTTAAAATGGTGCTAATTAAACATAACCAAGAAGCTGTGCTTGGAATCTCTCAAATCGTCTCGAATTATCAATGACTGTAATTACAGGGATCTGTTACTGTGTTGATAAATATTTGCAAATACTTCAAATAAGCATTTCTGTAATCCGATATATCAGTCAGGCCCACTCTCGCTTTTCCACTATTTTGAAAATGTCGATATACCGCTATTCTATCCGCAACGTCACTAGATGGCGCATACATCGTGGCGATCAGCTAGCGATAGTGACATGCGATAATATCGGTGATCGAACAAAAATCGAATTTTGTACAGCGTATACGGTATACTACCCGTATAGTTACGCGTACGACATGAATAGAGCCGACTCGCCCTACCTAGCTACCGGGGTAGGGTCGGCATGGCCGCAGCTCTGGACGGGCCGAACGCTCCCTGCCCCCGCGGGCTCGCTGTATCGATCGATTTAAAGTAAACGGCTGTCCTTAAAGACTATGTAAAAGTCAAACCGTCAACAATTTGAAATCTGAAATCAAAGTTACCATTTCCAACGCTATTTTCTTCAAATGTTCTGGATAGATCATTGAGAAAAAATGCAAATCTGCAGATCAATTATCATTGATGATACGAATAAAATAATAGGATGACCTATCCCGAACATTGGCTAAAATTAATTACATAAATTCAATTGTAATAGTAGTTTGAATTCCCCCATTGACACAACACGCATAGCCAAGTATGACGTCATGATCCATAATAGAAAGGGGTTCAGGAATAGCGTTTTTCCGCTATTTTCAAGAATAGTGGAAAAGCGAAAGTGGGCCTGACTGTATATCCACCGAGGGTTTGTGAACATTCCATGGTCAATTAACATGTTCCATGATTATATTGGTAATACAAATGCTCCGAGGTATATGAGAACTTGAGTTCTAGAGGTCGCTTGAGTACTTAGTAATTTTTGTGAATTCGGACTTTGTTACTAGATGGATATAACACTTGAAGTGTGTTATTAAGAGTAATGATTATTAATGAGCATGATCGGCGTGATGTACTCAAAAGACGGGGACTGCTTCTTCAGATTTACCCATCCATAGAATATGTTATTATGTTAAACCGCCAACAGGATGACAAGATGTAATACAGACGAAGGCTTGCTTGGACTTCTCAATGATGATGACTCCCCACAAGGATCTGAGTGCCATGTTGCTGTAAAACACGGACCTGTGAGTATGATTAATTACTTTCTTGTCATGTGTGGGGATGGAGGGTGGTCCTAACATTCCTAATTAGTAGTTAGCATTAACAAAAATGAAGATCGTTACATGCATACCTAGCATACGCAAAGAAATATATTAATTAAACAATACACAGACTGTAGAAAAAGGTTGACAAACCAGATGGTATGATCAGATAGGTGATTTTTTAGTTAATAACGTGTATCGTGTACATTTTTCTTAAATTCAGAAACGAAATTGCTTTCCTATAATCTGAAATTACACATTTTGCACCTTATTTTCAATCGAGTTCCTTAATGATGATTTGTGATTTTATTACTTTTTGTATAGTCATAATTTGTTATCTGTAATTTCGACTTTGATACTTCGATAATAACTCAATACATAAACACGAATTATTATCTTAATTATTACTCTGGATGTTGAAGTACGTGTAATTATTGGGATTTGTATTAGTTTGTGGCCTTAGAACAAATATATGACGATACTAATGTTTGAAAACAGTAGGAACAACATTTTGTGTTTTATTGTGCTGTTGGGGTTCTTGTTTGCCCAATAAAACACATGTCCTTCAACTCGATTATCACTTTGCTTGAAAGTGAGATGATTTTTGCCCAAATATTTTGTGTTGCCCTTTGTGATGCCTTTTCCCGAACTTAACCCAGTGCTGCCCCTCTCATACTCGTATGCAGTCAGTTCATAAATTCACATATACGTTAATTACTGTTCGATTTTTTACAATTTCATTCCAACAGCCATCCTGGCCTGAATGACTCATGTCAATTCCAATGAAGAAAGGCTTGTTTCCAGTCTACGAGAGATGTGACGCGACTAGATTCGCAGAAGACTTCGAATCGAGAGCGCCTATCGGGGTTCAAATATGTAGGATGTCTGAGATTTATGCTGTCCTTGAAGAAAACTGATTCGTATTTCTTCTCGACTTGAGTTTACGAAAGGCTCCTAACCACGTTAAAGCTGTACGTTTGAATTGTGTCTGATCAACCAACATAATTATTATAAATTTAGTTGACCTGAAAGTGTTCCACAATATGGTTCGAAATTTGTGACTATCAATAGTTTCGGGCAATTTAATTCCGTAGCATTTAACATTAAATATCCTGTCCACCGGTTGCAAGCCAAATTGTTAAAAATGCGAGATTATTGTCATTTCTTATTATTATGAAATAAAATGTAATTTAAGAGATCGTCTGAAAAAAATGGGGCTTGAAACGTCCTTTTCGTGGAGTTGTACAGATTGTTAGAAAGCAAACAAAATACAATGTCGGACTGTCCTTTTATTCCGATTTACGAGCATTCACCCGTGTGTGGTTTCTCTCTCGTTAGTTGTCAGCGCGGTGCGGCAAGCCTGTGTCCGCAGGTTCCGGTTATATCTCAATAACGGCGACAGGCAAAGATAAAACAAATAACCAAGATTTGTAGAACTTACACTATTTTGTTTATTCTCTATTTTCGAGACTTGTTTTGTGGCATACATGAATGAAATGTTGTTTATACAATAACTTTAAGTGAATAACTTCAACATTGTTGTAACATTATGCTAAATCGGTTCAACGAGAGTGTCATATTTATCCTTATCTATATACTGGAAAACGTTAGATGATTTAAGTTTCCAACATGTCGTACTTTGGCTGACATCATGACACTGTTGACATGCCATGTTCATCGTTCATGTTTATGTTACTTGTTCGACAAGGACGATAGGAAATCATAGGTGCACATAATGGTGTAGAACCTCATTGCGCAAATTTGTTTGTGTACATAAAACATCTCTTTAATTCGCGGGATCGACTAAAGATATAACTATTTGGCCGCTAGAGGGCGTTGAATGTAATGCTTGTTTCTGATTGGTTGACGCGCGATGTTGGTTCAGTGGGTCCAGCTTCTGGCTGTGCTACCTACGTCCGGTCTTTTACACTGCGTGCATTTTCTATGCACGAACGCCGAAATCGTACAGCTACACACGAAGAATTCATCAAGTTTTTCCGGCTATTTTTTTATCATTTCATCCGCAACGGAACCCCATAACAAAAAATACTTTTATTTAAACTGTGATTTAAATCAATGTTTGAATCACTTTTAGACCCGTTCTTATACACGGCACATCGTGATTTTGGCTGATGTCGCAAGGAAAGCAGGCAGCTATTCACGCGCGCCTGTACATGTGTACTGGAAGTAGGCAGCACAACCAAAGTAATATAGCGCCACCATCGGCGAATATCTTACAGCTATTGTCGATCCCTCAAATTGATCATTCATGTTGTCTGAAATGTGAAATATATATCGTTTGTTTATAATGTTATTTTTCTTTGCTAAACTGGTACGTTTGTTCATACTTTATCTTGTCACATGTATATTGTAAATACATTAATAAAACTTACACATAAATACTGCCCATCAATCCGGATAGCTCTTGTCTATATTACAATAACAATGTTCCCGTATCATTATAATGCAGTAATTCCTAATGAGTGCAGTTATTAATGTCATTATGTTGATTTATTTAGTTATCTTTATAATTTCAAATTGTCCGTTATATATTATATGGTGTATGTTTCCATATTCTATTCGCATGTTACATTCGTTTGTGTATGATTTCGTACTGGTAACCCCTTCTTATACATGTTAATTCAGTTACCTGTTTCGTGTTTATTTTTCTCCTTTTATGTTAAGATATTATTCAATATATAACTTCTTAATCGAGACAGGTTAACCAAGAATTGCAGAAAGAAATAAAAATTAATCCGTGGTATTTGATATTTATCCAAATGGAATGCTATTATACGAATTCGGGTGTCTATAAATGAATTTGACTACTTATTGTGTTTTATTGAGGTTATTGTCTTATATGAACAGCATGCCTAGACAAATTAGGGCTTTGAATCTCCTTTTCGTGGAGTTATAGACCTCAAAATAATAAAACGACACAGCGCGTTTAATTGTGCCTTATACGAGTATTCACCCGGTGCGAAATTTCGCTTACGGCGCATACCACGGAGTACCACGTCGCTGTGCGCGACCACTATGTGACCCGCGCACAAATTGTGATCGAACAACGGCGTAAGCAAATACTAAACAAAATAACAAAAACTCGCTAAAAACTTACTACATGTATTATTGTTTATTCTTCATTTTCGAGACCTTTTCAGTGACATACCTTTACAAATGTCGGCTTCACAATACCTTCACAAGAATAGGTTTTATAGTGTTGTAATATTATGCCTAATCAGTTAAACTCCTTTATTGACAGATAAATAGTTTGGTGGAGGGGCGCATTCGTTTTTCATTCGTAGAATCCAAATTACAGGGATGTTCGATCTGAATGTTTGTGTGTGTGTTACATTTATCCTCATCCGTCTACTGGAAACTTTTCAAACGGTTTGTAAAAGGCGGACAGTCCCTTCAACGCTGTAACTGTGACTAAAATCAATAAAGAAGAACAAGAGGGCGACATTTTACTAAAACCCACGAAGCTGAATATCAAACTTTTTGTTACGTTATAATTAGTATTATTAACCATAACAGACATCTGAGCAGGGCATTTTCAAACGATATTGCCCTCGAAGTTGAATAAGCCAACAAAACTGCATGTAAAAACAAATGATATTGCCCGCTCAAAAAAGTCAATGGGATTTTGTGTGTAATTTGCAGGTCAATATGAACACACAGTAAACTAATTGACAAAATAATATTGCCCGCTCAGAAAAGTCCATGGGATTTTGTGCGTAATTTGCCGGTTCAATGTTCAATTTATATATTCATGTTTATGTTTGGAAACAATATAGTAACAGACGATGCGGTCGTCCTAGACGAAAGGCAGTCTTCGTATGCAGATCCATGATCAGATGTTGCAGAAGGGTGTATGGATTACTTTTAGGGGTAGATCCTGGCGGAGATCCAACCGTTGTAAACACGTTTTATTACTTTATTTGTTTACATTAATATATATCTATATATACTTGGTAAAGATTATATTATTTAATCTTAATATATTTGCGCTAGCAATGTAAATAGAAGTTATGGTAAACATGCGCTCTCACGAGAATAATTATGTTCAAAGTGTCTCTGTAAAAAAAAAAAAAAACGCTATCAGTATTATGAACATTACAGTTTCTTTATGATATTGACAATGACGTTTTAGGATGTTTGTTATCCTGACCATGCACATTATCAACAATCAAAGTGTATGTTGATAACACTGGCTAAGCACACATCTTTATGATATTGAAACACTATTTCACCATGTTTTTAATCAATCCAGGAAAGACAATTTACAACTTATTTTTGACACACTATTTCAGTATCCAGGTTAAAGTTACTGCACTTCCCGAGATGCCCCTCGGCGCTAAATTGGTCGGTTTTAATTCCATTAGTTTTGAAAGTTTATTGAATAAAGCATGTGAAATGAGAATGTTTCCCTTTTGAATGCTCTCATAGTTGTAAAATTTGATTTCAAAATATTCTATTCATAAGTCTACATAAAGACTCTTAAACAAAATATATAAAATGCTTATACAATTCTTTAACAAAAATTTCCAAAGAGGTTTTTAAATAGTTGTTGATGATATCTCTATTTAATAATTATTTTCTATAAGAAATCATATGCACAATTGTGTATGAAAAATGGTTGAAACCAATGATTTTTTTTAAAGCGCCCTGTTGAGTAGTAACGGCTCTTTTTGAATGATAACAGGGTTTTTACTTAGTCATGTGTATTGTGAACAAGTTTCAATCATGATTGAGGTATAACTATTAATTTGTACTGTAGTGGTGCAGGATTGGTTACTAAAATTCAGTTTGACCAATACTAAAATATTCCTTTTAATGCGTTCGCATTGTCATGGTAAACATGGGCCGTAATTGTTAATATGTCTTCATTTTAACCGCTCTCAATATCATTGAATTAATGATATTGAGAGCGGTTATTTTGTTACAACATGTATTCTCCATAGACCAAAGTTCGAGTATTTCGGGACCAGTCTGGAACGGGTTAAGAAATACCGAAATCCATACAGGCATACACATGATATGGCGTGATATGGCATGATATGGGTTCCCCCTCCCACCGTAGGGAGATTTTGCAAATTTGTTAATATTTTATAATTTAATATTATTTAATAATATGATAAGCTAGATTTTAAGAAATCATTAATTAAATCTACCTCACTGATTAGACCAAAATACATACTCTCATACACATAGTAGGGCGTCAACAGCTTCTCAAGAGAGAGAGAGGAGGGGGGGGGGGGGGGGGGGGGTGAGGGAGAAAAGCGACCGAGGGGGAGAGCATGGGAATTAAGAGGTGTCCCCCTCTCACCGTAGAGAGCGTATGCTTTGTGGGACTTGAAATTGTACAATTTAGTGCATACCTCAGACATAAATCCTCTTTCAAAATATAATTTGCTTAAATTCGAATTATTGTTCGTTGTCTACACAAACAAGCGTTGCAATCCACATATGACTACTTGGTTTATATTCTTCGTATCGCCATATTATTATGATCATAGTTTCGGGGGACACTTGAAGTTTGTACTTTGCATGTATCATGTTTGCATTTTGATACTAGACAATCATTTGGTATGGACTCCCACACAGAATTTCCACTAGTGCACGATTGTGTGTGTTTTCCCCAGTGAGGGTTAAGTACATCTCGTGACATTTTATCAGATCCTTCAATTAGCCAATGAGAAGAGTCGAAACATATTTCGGACTGCTCCATTCTTCATGTTCTTAGCTCCCATATGTTTAGAAACATAAACACAGCAGATACCCTAGTTATGAAACCAACCTGTTCGTGAAATTGTATATATTTCAAAAATTTTCTTATTCTTCTTGGTCAGCTAATTGTAATTGCCGTCACATCGGGTGGATGTGGGTCTACATGGGCTTGTGACACGCTAGTTTAGCCCAATCGGAGTCTAGTGTTAGTGTTTTATCTTTTTGTTTACCCAGCTACTAGTATATGGTATCATACTGAGTAGTTCGTCGGAACAATTTGTCACGCATATTAATTGTCTCGCTACACCAATGTAAAATATTAAAAGTCTCTTTCTTATCGCAAGTATGATATCAAGGTGCCACATTTGAAGAATTTAAATGCGTACATATCATAAAGATGGCCCAATGCATTGTGTTAATGTATACTTTAACCTTTATATTGTTAAAATCGTAGTTAAAGCTTCTTGTGCGTTCGATAAAAAAAAATATTTTAAAAATTACATCGATATTAAATTCCCCCTTAAAGACCTGTGGTGCCGACAGTAGCCTACATAATTAAACAATAGTTATTAATAATTACAAGTATAATGATCATCAACAACTATTTAAAAACCTCTTTTGACAGTTTTTGAAAAAGTTTTTGATCAAATAAAGTTGATTCTGGCATTACAATCTGAATATTCCGAACTTGTTGGTGGAATGAACGACTAAAAGTATCTTTCCTTTATTACACAACTATTAGTAGGTGTTCGGTCCCTTAAAGCCCAAGTCCAGTTTCGGGAAGTAGCAGAATACATCTATTTTGATCAATATTGTTGAATATGTATTGAAATAGGGCTTGTGTGGTAAAATCCGAACCTAAGCATCGTTAAATACAGAAATATCGGAAGAAATCCAATATCCGCCTGTGAAATTCATAAATCCACCGCCCGTTCAGACCTGTCAGCGCCGCGCCGCTATGTATTATCCGTTTATGTTCCTTGTTCGACATTTTGCACAATTGTTTATGTATTTATACATTATCTTATATTTATCATTCATGTCGTCTAAAATATGAAATGTATCGTTTGTTTATACGGTGTTTTCTCTATTTAACCCAAAACGTGCCAGCTGAGTAAAATACCAGTGCCACATTAATTAAAAGGCCACATCTACATTACTTTTGGGGGATTTGGTAAGGAATGTATTGAAAAGGATAATGTCCCACGCCTGAAGATTAGGGTGCGCACTGAACAATTGAGCCACTAACATATACAATGCCACCGCATAATACACTGGTCATGGTCATGATTGCAACCTTGAACAAGACATCCAAGGGGTAGCTTCAATGCAAGCTGCACTTGTCACTTTACGTGTTAAATGGTGCGTTCGTTCATACTATCTTTTGTCAAATGTTTATTGTAAATACTAAACAACTAACACATAAATACTGCCCATCAGTCCGGATAGCTCATGTTATAATAAGCAACTTCCCATTATGATGCAGTCATTCATACAGGGTGCTGTTATTCATTTATTAATGTTTATTTACAGTATTTAGTTATCTGTATATTACAATTTTCCGTTTTACAGTGCATTCCTTAATATTCTATTCACATTTTTTCGTCTGTTGTGTCGTTTGTGAATGATTCCTTACTTCTAATACATGTTAATTTAATTACCATTTTCGTGTGTTTTGTTCTCCTTTTATTCATGTGTATTGATTTTGAATTATAATTACAGGTTATTTACCAAGTCGTGTGTACTTTTTCATTTATTTGCTCAACTGTACTCTCTTTACCAAATTCAACTGAAGAAACTACCAAAACGTTGGTAGAAGCTGCAATACTAGGTTTTACAAAATTATATTGTATTTAATGGGCCTACGCCTGTAACCCCCACCCCCCCCCCCCCCCCCTCAACCCACCACTCTTCCAACCACTTTAGTACTTCCACGCCAGACCACTTGTCTTTGATCTTTGGAATGCTGATAATAGGTAAATCAACCTGATAATGAGAAATGCTATATTATGTTTTGTCATGTCATGTATTTGCCTTTTTTATAGTTTTGTTTGTATAAGTATTTTTATCAACTGCCATGTATATGGGTGAGAAGCAGGGGCCGACTGTGATAGAGCTTCAGCACAGTGTCCAGGGAGGGGGGGGGGAGATTTTGACAATTTCGCACACAACCAAATGACACAGAAAATGTACATATGATATGCCTTGACTAGAATATACATGACCCATATAGCTGCAGGTCCGCCAATAGATCTTCTTCAAATTTAGTTGCTATTATATTCCAATTTGCTCTGAATTTAGCAGGACTGAAGGATAGATTAGTTCATTTTGTGGGTCGGTGTGTTATAGACGGGGGTTAATTCTAACTCCATTTCCGTCACGTACGTTAAGAAATAAATTTCATTACCTAAATAACTTCGAACTTTGAGTTCCCGCAACCGAAGCTTGCAGTGGTCATTATCATCTATTCAGATATTTAAAACCATTTGCTCGCGAAGCGCGCAGCAGAACCAATATTGTTCGAAGTGAGAAACAACTAAAGGTTGATTATTGTGTTTTCCCTTTTTACATTATAGCCGTCAATTTAGAAAATTTATTTTCGGAATGATGGAAGGGGGGGGGGGGGGTAGCCAATAAAATGCTTTCATTGGGCGGGGGAGAAGGAGATGCGACTGCCCCCTGCCCCCTCATGATCGACGCTTCTGTGGCATTATGCAGGAGGTTAAGTATTAATTTATTGTATCATCTAACTTAGTAAAATACGTGTTACAATACATTTACAATGCATGGATGTTTCATTGCCCCCGGATTAAGCCAGATGATATAACAGTTGTTAACTTTGTTGTCGGGAAAATCATGGAATGTTCCCTCGGGATTGAAAATACGATTTCGTGAAGAAAATAGGTACCTCGACTACGTCTCGGGACATGTCATTTTCCCTCAATAGCATTTCTCACACTCCGATTTAAACATTCCGTGATATTCCCTCCACCATTAGTTAACAACTGAATACTGTTGAATTATGAGGACGTTACATTATGCAGAGGGCACCATAATGATAATGCTTGTTAGTGAGAGGGACCCAGAGGCACTTCACCTTTGTAAGGTGTATATCCCTCCACCCCCCCCCCCCCCGGCCCCCACCCCCCCCCCCTTCACCCACAAAAACACAAAAAAAATAACAATACATCATTATGTAAACACATCGGAGATGGAAGTTAAAAACAAATCAATTAACAAAATACAAACGAAAGTACTTATTTTGTTATAAACGCTTGATGTTTATCTTTCTATTTGCCATTAAGCACTCTATTACCATTTACTTTAAACTATATCCAATAATTACACATGTTAAAGGACAATGATATTGGGTTATTATTTTACAAGTTTTGCGACATTTTGATAACAATTTACTGATTTATAGAAGGTGCAATATCTTTCAAATCGACTGCCCTCCCTTTTCGACTGTGCATGGTTTCAATAAGGTTAATCATTAATGACATATCATGTGGCTTTAACATATTATCTTTGGTAAAAAAATGAATGACAAATGTGTTCAATGATTTACATTGACATTATCAAAGTGATACTGAAACTGAAAGACATATATTACAAAATCAAATTTAAAGTACTGTTTATCTACGAACAATGTCCAGAGGACAAATTTACTGTGTACAAAGTTTGCGCTTTAGTGCGTTATCAGCTGTCTAGTATATCCCCTAATGTAAAACAAATAAATGTTGTGAAATTCGTGTATATAATCTTTGCGACAATAGGTTTTTTATTTGATCTACATACATCACTGATAAGAAGTGTTGCTGCCGTTTTGTTTTCTCTTTGGTCCCAGGGTGCATTTCGGCGCTCATAAAGATAGTTAGTTAATTTCTGAAAAAAGGTCAAGGGTCATTTTCCATCTAGGAATAGTACAAAAGTAATCAAAACAATCGTGACAGTGTAATTTGGGCCAATAAATCCGTTTCCGGTGCTCATCTGCATGCGCCGTATCGGCAACACCCTTTTATCCAATACGACTGCCCCTAATTTGCATATTTACGAATGCCATTAATTTACAGTAGCTACATCCTCGAATAAATATTACTTACAGGTTATTTAGATTCAATCATGCTCTAATCCAACTGAAAACAAAGTAAGAGTAAGGTACGTTTTTAACTTTACACGTCTATACGTCCAGCCCATCGGTATAAAGAAAGTCGATGGTATTGTATAACCTAAAATAAGTGTTTTGAATCGTCTCAGTCTTATCTTGTGATACATGTTGTTAAATATTATCCTATCACGCATTCCATCACGATATGTCTGGGCCAGACACGTGCATTTAAATGTATCGGCTGTGCTCATTGTCACCCACCCAGCTTTGATAACTGTGATTTATCTTCATGAGCTTTTCAGAATGTGTATCTTGATTGGTTTCCAAACGTTAATGTAAGGTTTCAATATTTGTCGGATGTTTTGGTTTCATGACGTTACGTATCATCGCCAGATTGTAAGTATGTTTGCAAAGTTTCTATAACCAATTACCATTGCTGAAGTAATCCCTTTCCTTTGCATGATGTTTCTAGCATCATACTGTTATCGCTTAGGTTGATTTTCTCATCAACAATTACAAATGAATAATTATTGTTGAAATTATTATACCTTTTCTTGTTTTACATTGTACTTTCTTTAGCATTATAATAGTATCGTTAATGTCACCAACAATCACAAGTACACACACACAAAGAGCGATTAATAATAGTTTATAATTGGTGCGCGCTGGGCCTTGTAAATAATGTAATACGGTCTTGTTCATGAGCGATCATAATGATAAGCAGTATTTTTAGTTCACCAATTCCTACCAAAGTTCTGTTAATCACTTTTGTCCTTGTTCTTATTCATTATTCAATCATTTCCCTCTAAATTTACAGTCACTTGGTTTTGCTCATCACATGCTCATTTACCATTAACCATCCACCAACCGACACGAAACAAAATGAAGGAAGCATCATACATTAATTTACATATATAAGATATCAGTTTTCCTTGACATTTTATTTAGTGATTCGGGTGTACTAAGTTAACGTGTGCGCCGTTATAATAACACGACAATTGACAAGTATCGCTCTATCCTGACCTACCATTTCCCTTCTGCCTGGAAATCATGTACCTTTGTTACCTTACCCGGCTTTAAGGTTTTACAGGATATATCTTAAATGGGTAGTTCAGTTTTGGTAAAGAGGGCGCTGCAGGAAATACTTTATTGAGAAATAATAACAAATTATGTACAGTTTGAAAGCGCATACATTTTTAATGGCAGAAAATCGGTTCAGAAACAGCTAAAATAGCAATAAAAACATCCAATTGAAATAAACCAGGGCTGAAAATGTATTCGATGATTTTTTTTTTAATTAAAAAAATGCTTACACTATTTCAAAAATGTTCAAAAAATGTTTTATGAATAGTAGTCGATGCTCTCTCTATTTAGTGATTTTATAAACAAAACATCACATGCATAATAGGCATGAATATGGTTGAAACCAATGTTTTATTAAAAAGCACCCCTTTATGTTTTAATCGCTCTTTTGGAATTATAATATACTTTTACTTAGTCGTTTTTAATACATGTATGTTATAACTTTCGAGCATGGTGGAGTTATACATGTTAAGTTATTGTTACAAATGTCGGGTGATGACAAATGTTTGGGATGAAGATAATGATGATAATGATGATGTATTGTTTGTCTTTAAATTAATACGTTCAGTTCACTCAGCAATCACACAGGTTCAATTTGTAATCAATCATGGTAGCGTGCCTCAGAGAATCAAACGCAAGGAGGTAGTAATAAGCTCTGCTCTGTTTACAACGGACGTTTATGAGGTTTATGACCGGTAATTAACGCTTTTGGGCTGAATGACAAATATATTCATACTAAGGGAGCATTTGAAAACATCAAAGCCTATTTTATTCTTCTCTTACTAAAAAATAAACAACACAGTCGAAGAGAACGAGGAAGCTCCATGTAACTTTTGTGGAATTAGACAATTTACAGACATCCCTTTAATCAATATGAATTTGATCATTTTGTTTGGAATATCAGACAGTCTTGCAAATATTTGAGACAGTCAGAGATATCTCAACACTGCATGACTGAATGAGCTCAACCTACACAAAAATACAAAATATAAAAACGAACATGAGGCCATGAAAAATAAATGGTTGGATTGGCGTAACCCGCCCGACCCTAAAAATACCGCCGACCCTAAAGGTTTTTTCTGATTTTTTTGGTTCCCCAAAATGTTGCGATATGTGTTATTTGTGTGTTATATGTGTGTTTTTGTGTATTTGTGCGAATCCTGAAAAAAAGAAGAAAAAAAACCCTACCTACCTACCCTAATGTTTGGTTGTCCGTTACTCCAATCCAACAATTTATTTGTTTTGGCCTGATCATGCTTGTATTAAAATAACATTTGTGGTTAAATGCATTGATAATGGTTTGTGGCACAATGCCGTTTTGAAATTAAATACATTTATATGTGAATATAGCACATACGGTTAATTGCCTTCGTTATTATTGTACAACGCTGTAATTTAAATTGCCTAATTTCTTAAAAAATAGCATTAATAATATTACATTTGCGTTTTTGCAATACCATAGAGTAACGGTTACCTCTTGTTTGCATCCATTGTTTTCCAAATTAGCATAAACATCTTGGCGAGACGAGATAAACACAATTGGTTAAGATGTTATGAACATTTTTGACGGGAGGGAGTAGTTTTTTGTACTAGGGTTTTAGTTAAAATATCTTAAGTAGACCTTTTGTACAATCATGCACATTTAATCTGACAATTCATGAAATAATTATGTCTCCATCATGAAATAAAATGAATTTGTTTAATATCACTTAATGATTTCAATATTTACAATAAATATACATCTTAATATAACAAATAAATCAATCATCTTGACATTAAACGCACAATGGATTACTTGACAATATAGCACAATGCTAGTTGATAATAGCCCTGATAATGATAAATTGTACCCACACAAAACAAGCATTCAGCTTAGTTCACCTATTTGTAGTAAGGATGTGCAGACATGACATAATATATATCACTAACTAAAATAAACTATTTGTCAATAAAGGGATAGTTGCCTCTTGATATAGAGGGTGATAAACAAACTAATTTGTTAATGAGATAATGAAAAACTAAGTGTCAAATAAATAAAAAAGCATAGAGTTTTAATAACATAATAAATTTGAATTGATACGAATCGGTTCAGGAATGGCTGAAATATCCATTAAAAAACAAATTTGTATAAATAGTGTGGCCCACAGTTATTCGATTTTTGAACCAGCCGTTAAAACAATGTAAAAAATGCTTCCTTTTCTAAACAACTTACACAAGAGGTTTGTTTTAACTCCGTATTGATTATCTCTTTATCTATTCACTATTTCAACAAAACATCACATGCAACATATTCAGTTTATAATGGTTGAAATGCACGAGTGTTTAAAGAGCACCCTTTTGAGTTGTAATGGCTCTCTTAAATGATTACAGGTTTTCACTTATTCATTTGTAATGTTTGTAATGTGTTATTGCTTGACTGCATGATGAAGTTAACGATAAGTTTGTTATGTTTTTTATGCAGGTTTTGGTTTCTAAAACTGAGTTTGGCTCAACTATCCCTTTAAATAATGTTGTTCTCATCATTGTACTTGAACAATGGTATTTTTTTAGTGATTGGCAAAATCTTTTCCGTTTAAAATTTTATCTTAAATCCATCGGTAGATTGTTTTACAAATGTAGCCTTGCAAATGATATTGATTGTTTTTCAAAGTGTGTATTCAGTATCTTTAAACGGAGATAGAGACATTGTTAAAATCAACATAATTTAGATTACTGTTTACACACCTTGTTGTTTACGTAAATAAGACCGGTTTTCGTTTCCCGAATTTCTAATTTGTTTATCACTATAACAAGTATTAAATCTTAACATTTTCGTTCACAGCTCGATAATAAGACATTCATTTACCATATAATTGTCACACATCACTAATTAGTGGACTTTTTTTTAAATCATGGGCGTCGATTTGTCATTGATATCCATTCATCAGGGGGGGGGGGGGGTGGGGGGGGATGATCCCTTCATTCACCCCCCCCCCCCCCCCCTGATGAATAGGTATTACGTAAGTATCGACGCCCATGTTATTTATATCACATAAATACACATTTTGTAATTCCTTCATCAGTTTTGCCAAATACACACAAATACAAGACCCCTGTAATAACGTGTTGATCATAAACCAAAGTAAGTACAGTAAAACTTCTTAATAAATCGCACTGATATTACACGGTGTCATATGCATTAACAACAAATCATGCAAGTTAATTGATCGTGTTACAGATAATGATATGAACATTTCAATATTAAATGCATTTAAAAGAAAATATCGTTAGGAAATAACATGTATAGGATTATAAAATAGGAACAAATATATACAAATGTAATGTTACTGTACTGTCATTTTTATCACGTCCAGCCAATTAAGTGTGTTTGTGTTTCTCTTCTAATGTCAATTGGCTCTCTCATTATGCAATTGTTTAGTTTAAGACGTATCATATCACGCCTTACGAGGCAAACTTCCATGATCACTTTGCGAAGGACTGCTGGTGAGAGAGAGGGCACTGAACATCGGGACAGGTGAAATGGTCTGTGCCGGTGACTTGGGTGCCATATTTGTCGTGTTTTGTCGGTAACATTGCTGATTAAATATCAATATGACGATTGTCTATTCCCTTCATTCACCCCCCTCCCCCCCCCCCCCTGATGAATAGGTATTACGTAAGTATCGACGCCCATGTTATTTATATCACATAAATACACATTTTGTAATTCTTTCATCAGTTTTGCCAAATACACACAAATACAAGACCCCTGTAATAACGTGTTGATCATAAACCAAAGTAAGTACAGTAAAACTTCTTAATAAATCGCACTGATAT
Organism: Echinarachnius parma; assembly: GCA_037951105.1. NCBI lineage: Eukaryota > Metazoa > Echinodermata > Echinoidea > Clypeasteroida > Echinarachniidae > Echinarachnius > Echinarachnius parma. The sequence goes on along the minus strand of JBAMJV010010854.1, from coordinate 8,070 downwards.
TACACGGTGTCATATGCATTAACAACAAATCATGCAAGTTAATTGATCGTGTTACAGATAATGATATGAACATTTCAATATTAAATGCATTAAAAGAAAATATCGTTAGGAAATAACATGTATTGTATAGGATTATAAAATAGGAACAAATATATACAAATGTAATGTTACTGTACTGTCATTTTTATCACGTCCAGCCAATTAAGTGTGTTTGTGTTTCTCTTCTAATGTCAATTGGCTCTCTCATTATGCAATTGTTTAGTTTAAGACGTATCATATCACGCCTTACGAGGCAAACTTCCATGATCACTTTGCGAAGGACTGCTGGTGAGAGAGAGGGCACTGAACATCGGGACAGGTGAAATGGTCTGTGCCGGTGACTTGGGTGCCATATTTGTCGTGTTTTGTCGGTAACATTGCTGATTAAATATCAATATGACGATTGTCTATTCCGCAATTTCGTATGCCTTTCCGCAGTTGACTCTTCATGTATAATTTCCATCCCATGCTGCATAAGAGTGCTGCAAATAACACTGACATACGGACCACGAGAATGACATTACTGGTCGTAATGTAAATATGTTCCTGCCCTTCTTCACCGTCAGCCGATCTGCCACCCTTTTCTTTGTTTTTGTCTGTTGCTTGTGATGGTACAACACCAGTGGTTTGCATTCCATCACCCCTCGAAAGTGTAGCCCTTGAGCTAAGAAAGCTGCTCAAGACTTGCGTTGTGGATACCGAAGTGAGTTCAGACCAGAGAACAGGTTTACTGGTCAGTGTTTTGTCAGTTACTTTTGGCAAAGAGGTGTCGTAGGTTAGATTCAAAGCAAGAATTTGAGGAGTTGAGTTTCCATTAATATAGTATTCACCATAATCAGCTTCAACCAGTGGATCTATGATACTGAAAGAAAGGCATCTAAATCCGCAGAACTCGAGTCTAAAATGGTGAATGTATGCACTTTCAGTTTTACACCACGAGTAGCACAGGCCTGGACTGCAGCCTCTGAAAACACAAAACCCAATCAGTGTTCCGCTGCGTTTCATCACTTCGAATGTGTTAAATGTTGAGAATTGATCCGTTATGCAGTGTACGGTAACCGCCATTTCCTTCGTTTCTAATTCCTGATGTCGTTCACATTCTACTGACAATGAACAACATTGATGCCCTAAAAGACACAACATCAAAGCTGCGAACAATACATCCATCATGCAACCCATTTTTCTAATTTTCTCCTCTTGCGACTTATGACGATGATAATATGTCCACCGGATTTAAATGTGTTTACTGAAATTAACATCATCAGTCTGTTTAATGTGCATCAAAGTAAACTCGCTGCAACATGATTGGACGCATGGAAAATGTAGAACTATATAGATGTTTCCTGGTTTTAATGTCACATAGATTACAATTTATGATCTCCCCTTACGAAAGCTCAGTGAAAGTAGCTGAGCGAAGAAATGTCACAAAATAGACAAATCATACATGTACGGAAAGCTTAAAGGGGTAGTACAGTTTTGGTAAGGCTAAACTTTAGTAACCAAAACCTGTACAGTAACATTACAAACTAATATTTATAACCTCACCATGCTCGAAAAGTATACAAAAATACAAACGACTAAGTAAAAAGCCTGTTATCATTCAAAAAGCGCCATTAAAACACAAGAGGGCGCTCTCAAATAAGGCATTGGTTTTAACCAATTTTCATACAACATTATGCATGTGATGTCTTGTTAAATAATGATTAAATATAGAGATCATCAGCAACTATTTAAAAAAAAACGCTTTTGAAATTTTTTGAAAAAGTGTAAGCATTTTTATATATTTTTTGAAAAAGTCATATAATTATTTGGGCCCCAAATAATTATAAGATCGGATATATTTATTGATATTTCAGCCGTTTCTGGACCGATTTTGACCAAATAAAATTTATTCTGTCGTTAACATTGCATGTTCTCTCAAATTCGACACTCAGTTTCCCATTACCTCACAACAAAATTGTGATGTGCAGCGCCCTCTCTACCAAAACTAAACTTCCCCTTTAATATACCACGGCCCTGTTTTAGCAAAAGGTCGCATCTAAGAAAATGTGACTTTTTCAGGTTTTTCCATTTGGGGGTTTTGGGGGTCAGAAGTTTCATTTAGCAAAGTTTTAGAAGTGATGGAGCTTTAGTTTTCGAGATAAAACACAAACACACACACACACACACACGCACACACGCACACACACACGAACGCACACATACACACACACACACACACACACACCCAAACACATTCAAACTCAAAAGGGAGCTTGTAGCATTGTCCAAATAAAAATCAAATTCTCAAAATCCAAATGGAATTCCGGTAACCTCATACTTATTGTCATTATTATTAAAACTAGATGCACTAGACGCATTTTCCATTCGTTCAAAAAATACAATGTACTGACGATTGAAGTGTTTAGATGTTAAGCTATCCACTGGATATTCGTAACCATGTTCAGAGTCAGCGCAATGAGTAAGTAACTGTGATTGTTTGCTAATTATAACGTCCATTCCACTTAAAATGTTTCGACAATACCCATTGGACATATTAAGTCACAACAATACGCAGTGTATCAAACATTTATCACTTTTTGTCAATAAAATTACTAGATCCCTTTAAGATGACAATTTGACGTTGTTATAGCTCTTGGTTCACATATTAACAATCTAATATTAGCTTTTTTATCATCACATTTCTTTCAATCAGGTTCAAATTCCATATGATAACGAAAGATATAATGACATTAACATGCAAGTGTAAACACAATATTGTGTACAATGGTGTATCTAGGTTGGGCTGATTGAGAGGGAGGGGGGGGGGGGGGGGTCAGACTTATTAAGGGGACACTTGTTAAAACATGATTTTCCTCTTAAAGCCAAACAACATGTAATCTACGCTTTAAACAATACTGACCTTGTAAACATAATATATACATGTATCAAAGAATTCTAGAAACTTTGTTGACATGTGCCAAAAAAGTGATGAATGGTTGATGCAATGCATATTGCTGTTATCTGATATATCCACTGGGTGTTGTAGTGTGAACATTTCAAGTTAATTATACGTTATATGGCCGATTAATGAGCAGAAATGGACATTGATTTTCACTTACTCATTACGCTTACTTTTTTGATCAGAGGATAATTTAACATCTGCACACTTCAATCGAAAAGATATTTTTAATGAAAGGGAAATTTTGAAAAACCAAAACCTGTCCCATGCTTTTAGTGAATTCAATAAGATATGAGGGAACCGCTAGAATTCCAATTTGATTTTGAGGATTTCGACAATGTTACTTTGAAGTCCCTTTAACATTGTCAAATCAAACATTATCTAAAATGCACAATTTTGGTCAAACATTTTAATATTTGAGCAAAATCATGTTTAAAACATTATGTGCAAACTACGTAGCACGCAAAATGAGTGGGTAGCGATATGAACCCCCGCCGACGAAGATGGACAAAGTTCTAAAATGTTGGTATTTTAGCGTCGCGCCTGGAACTTTCATCGATGTATGCATGTAACGATAATTAGCATTGTTCACATTAACCCAGGCCTGTGCATACTATTTTAACAACGTTAAGAAATTAGTTTGGCAAATATAGTTGATTTCCGTAAATTACCTTATACTGTTAAGTGGTTTGAGTCAAATAGTTGGCAGGGGCACGCGCCCCAATCCCTTTCCCGTATTATAGTAGTTGCATGTTATCACATTTCGCCACTCACGATCGAGGCGTCGTGAATAAGCAACCGAAATATAAGTTGTGTGGAATCATGCAATGTTTGTACATGTTTATTACTGCGTTAGACATTGTGCGCCATATTGGTTTACACCGAACACAAAGTGGGTACCATAAAATATAACGTTGGGATTCATACAAGGAAGTATCCTGCGTACATGCGTTACCAGGAATGTTGCTCATAATTGTTACCGCAAATATAAGGTAAGAATTTAAATCCATCTTTTCACGGCTGCGGCCTTTTGATGCTCGACAAAAAAAAAACCATGGCAGGTATTCTACTAAATTAGTCCGGACTAAAGGGCTAGCTAAGACAGTGTTGACTAAGCCCCGACTAAGTTGAATAAATTTACTCCGGTCTACAATATCGTATTCTTGTAGGCCTGTTTATGACTTTAAGCTAGCCTTAAGTGATACGTTTGCAGATAAATTAGATACATTTAGTAGATTACCTCCTATAGGGATTGCATTTTGGACATCAATTAAGAAAAGAGCTGGCCAAGCTTACCATGCTTACTGTTCAGTTAACCTTGTGAAACAAATACAAAACGTTAGACATAGTTGTAATAACATGCATGAATATTACAATTTGTACGTAATATAAATAAGCGGGTTAAATTCAGGGACGAACGCCGTACTAGGGTTTTCAACAGCTCAGTTGGTAAGAACACCGGTCTAGCAATCCGGATGTATCGGGCTTACATCCCGTTGGAATCCCAAATTATGTTTTAATTAAATATAAATAAAAACAAAATAATTTGAGTATTACTTACCTAAGAGGAAGTGCAATTAAAAAAATTGAAATTTGCTTTGTAATGTTGGGATTTCTTAACGGTTTTCTTGTAATAATATTACTACTACTACTACTACTACTACTACTACTACTACTACTACTACTACTACTACTACTACTACTACTACTACTACTATTACTACTACTACTACTACTACTACTACTACTACTACTACTACTACTACTACTACCACTACTACTTCTACTACTACTACTACTACACTACTACTACTACTACTACTTCTACTACTACTACTACTACTACTACTTCAGTCAAACCTGTCTATAGCGACCGCTCACGCGACCGGCGAAAAGTGGTCGCTATAGATAGGTCTTCGCATTAGACAGGTCGGTGGCCATTTTGACTTTCTGTTTAATTAATGTGTTTGAATTAATGTTTAATTAAATGGCATCTGTAAACGTACGTGTCCATTATTTGTTATTTAATATTTGCTGCATGCATAACAAGAACAAAAATTGAAATTATAATTTATGTTGGCATAACATTTGAAATTATATTACATGATTGCATAATCTTTTTAAGTGAAATTAGAATTTAAAAATGTGTTATTTATTTACTGATCATGAGAGAATCAGCTACGCGCATATACCGTTTGTCCCAATAACATTACAATCGGACTTTCTGCAACGATAACTTGAAAGATAGTAGATCGATCATATTGCTACTTCAGGGTATGAAACTACAACTTATTACCTTCATCTGGCAGAAAACTATATTCGATTTGCCTCAGGGGTTATAGAGAATTGGGTATCCTCGCAAATCATGTCATGGGTCCGTTTCTTTCAAGTTTGACACCTGGATGTTCTAGGCACACATATGAATAGAAATACCGTCTGTTCCCCCCAAAATACAATCAGAAAATATAGATTACCTACATATTGCAGAAACGCTATTTGATTTGCGTCAGTGGCCATGGAGAATGGGGATCTTTAAAACTCATGACCAATGTCCCTTTCCTCCAGGTTATGTAGGAAAACGCGTTGTCCATTGTGTTCACGCCTTCCATACTAAGTTGTTCAGTGTGTTCTCGCACAAAAATATCTTTTGAGAAAGTAACTTCGTGTTTCCTGCATTTTCAAATAACGATAATGAATAATGAATGAAATGAAGTAAAAGGGAATCATAATTCTGAGTTTTGAAAACATAAGTATGGTGTGAACATTAATGATTAAAGAGAAAATTAAATCATTAACTCATGGAAGAGTTGAATTTGAGCTCTTCCTCCTTCATGGCTTTCATTATCCTTTTTTCCAAGAGTCAATACATCCTTCAAGAACAAAACCTCACACGAGTACACACCATTGATATAAAGGTATGCACATAATTTGAATTATTTCGTTAGTTGCCCTGGCAGTTGTGAGCAAAATATTTCCATTTATATGGGTGCCAAGAGCATCCAAGTGTCAAACCTGGAAGAAACGGACCCATGACATGATTTGCAAAGATCCCCAATTCTCCATGACCAATGAAGCAAATCGAAAAGGGTTTCCTGCAAGATGTAGGTAATGGGTTATAGTTTCATAAAAAAACATTACGATTGATCGTATATCTTTCAAGTTATCGCTGTAGAAAGTCCGATTGTATTTTTTGGGGACAAACGGTATATGCATATTTTCTTCGAACGCAACATAAACTGCATGTTGACGTTTATTACTGTTTATTTAGGCTATTGTGAAATTATAAAATGTTTTGGCTAATCCAATCATTTGTTAGATGTCAAGTTTTGTTGTGAATTCAACATAATTCACATACAACTGCCTTTGTTCGACGCATTTCTGTATCAACATCAGGTATAGTGATAGGCACGAATACTCCTTGTTTATGAGTCCGAATAATTTGTTGTCGGTCTGTCTGAAGTTCATTGTCATTTTATGCGTTGACATGCTCAGAATTCGGAGCCTTGCGCAACGAGAAGTGACCGAGTTGATGCCCTGGTCGCTGAAGTGTTATTTTGTGGTCGCTATAAACAGGTTTATATGTCCGCCAGGACCCAATTGGGGTGGTCGCTGGTCGCGTTAAGCAGGTGGTCGCATTACGCAGGTCACTTAACACACGATTTTTCAGGGGGGCAGAAATCGGTCGTTATGACCAGGTGGTCGCAATAGCAAGTTTGAATTTACTACTACCATTACTACTACCAGAGAGGTGGGAAGACCCACCTCTCTGCAGCTACTCTACTACTACTACTACTGTACTACTACTACTACTACTTCTACTACTACTACTACTACTACTATTTTTTATTCTACTACTATTACTACTACTATTATTACTACTACTACTACTACAACTTCTTATAGTAAATTACATAATAATCATTTAATTGTTATATGAGTATGTATTTATTAGTACATGTACAATTGTATATTTTTATGTTGGCTTGGAGTTGGACCCCTTTGAAAAACAGCTTAAGCTGACAAGGGCAATCCATCCCATGAGTGGAGAATAAATAAATAAATAAATCAATATCCCTTTTTTGCAAACAAAATGATACAATGCGCTTTTAAAAAATGTCTTATTGAAGGGATAATACAATTTTGGTAAGGAACAACGCACCCCAACATTTTGTTTGTACAAGCCATGCAGTTTGGAAATATGTAGGTGTATTTGTATATACATATAAATCTAACGAGCACAATATCTCTCAATAATATGAAAAATGGTTGTTGTGGTATTGTCTTTTATATTGTATATTGTAATACATTCTTGCATTGATAACAAAGAACATGATTTACGGCGTATTTTTATCATAATTATATCATCAATAAAAAGTAAGCAAATAAAAGGTCTTTGCCGGAAATCAAGCACGAGATAGACCAAAGCTCTTGAGTATTCCCAAGGTCCTATTCATGGTGGTGCTTTCACAAATCCCTGCCAAAAATTGGCCGGTAAGAAACTCTATGAACCAAAATTCGAAAAATACTGCGGAAAACTGCAGCTTGTCGACTAAAAACGCCAATGAGGTAAAATCAGAGTCGTATACAGCCTAGCTTTCAATCTTAGCAGGATCTTCGTCAGGGCAAATTACAGTTACTACAGAGAGACAACTGAATATATACCAACACAAAACATTAACACTTGTCTGGATGGGGGGGGGGGGGGGGGGGGGCTGGAAAGGAGGCGGAGACACAAAACAATGAAAGCCACTGTGAGTGGGTGAGTGTCAGGACTGCTTGACCAATCAGGTCAAACAGGCATAGGTGGCTCCTTAAGTGGCTACAGTCAAAGAAAGTTTTATAAGAATGTAGGGTTTCGAAAAGAATGGGGGTAGGAGGGATCAAAGACTGGTTATCAATGTTTAGAAATGAACATGTGAGCAAAAGACAGTTAATGAGGTGTGGGAGTGTGTTGGGGCGCTAAGAGGGGAAGCAGAATAGAAGGGATTTTGAAAGTGAGGGAGGGGAGTGAGAGGATCAGGTCAAAGAAAGTGAAGTGGTATGTGTCATAGGATCGGATGAATTTGATAGGTAAGTTCAAAGTGGATAGT
>JBAMJV010010853.1:0-61937 GCA_037951105.1 Echinarachnius parma | reverse complement strand
TTTTTGTCAGAAAGGTATTGTATTAGCGAATTTCGCTAAATAGAAAAGTATGAGAAAGAGTAAGGAAATCCTTTGATGTTAAAACACTTTTAGGGTTTTGCACGCCTCGGGCTGAACAAATTCCACGTGTCATTCGTTCTGACTGCAGATCATTCTAAAGGTTTTCGAATTTTTAAATAAGTTGTTTGAAATCTCGAAATGAAATATAAAAACTCAAAATAGTTCCTGAAAAAGGATGGCTCTGGCATGGCAACGGATATTGCATGCCATATTCCGGCCGCGATATAGAGATTGCATATGCGCTGCTGCCAATCGCTATAAATATACGCGCGCCGCGCGCGCACATGCACAGTGTACGTGCAATTGCAACAAACATGCATGCAATACACTATATACAACAAGCGATGTAATTCTTGCATTCACCAGATAAATTCTGTTTTGAAGTCATGTCCAAATTGCAATTTGTTGATTATTTGCTGCAGAGAGGGGGGTTCAAGCTATCATTCTGCATCTTTGGTCTACTCCTATAGCTACGCTCATCTGGACTCTGGTAAGTACCTTATTCAAAATTAATTGTACAATTGTCAATAGAATTATAATATGTGTATGACATTGTCAATGGCTCATATAATTATAATGGTGCTAGGATAGGGAGGCTAGCCAATAAATAATGTCTCCAAGTCTTTTAAACACATCTGACACTGTCAATGACAATTTCATACTCATATTATAATGCTATTGACAATTGTACAATTAATTTTGAATAAGGTACTTACCAGAGTCCAGATGAGCGCAGCTATAAACACATGTGCCATTCAAAAATAAAAATGGATGGAATATCAAACAGCATTGTTTCATAAACCATAATAAATGCATTGAGTCATGTGCTGTTTCACAACAATGTACAGGCACGCACAATGTCTTGTGACTTTTTAATTGGGCTATTTTGTCTTTAATCTTTGCTCATTCAGCCATACAGTGATGAATATTTCTGATTTTCACACAAAATGTACATAACAACTGTACCAATATTGTTGTAAGATGACATCGTCTCTACATTTAAGAGTTATGAAATTATGAGCAGTTCTTTAGGGGGGTAGTTACTGTTTGTGTTCTGTTTAATACAATTGTGTGAATGTAGTGTTACCACCTTCAAACAGATTGGCTCATTTAAATAAAAAAAAATTTAGGCAAATTTGAATAAAAAAAAACACAAAAATGCAAAACAAATACATGATATATATTTTTAATATTTTACTCATTTTTGTTTAGGGGGGAGGGGGGGGGGGGGTAAATGCGCTACTTTTAGTATGGACTGACCAACAACCTCTTCAAAATACACTTAAACATCAAACTTACACATTTATTATTGTACATGTATTATGTGCACACGTGCATAGCCACCGAAAGTGGGGGGTAGGGGGCGGCCGCCCCCCCCCCCCCCCCCCCATCCAAAAAGTGGGGGGGGGGGGGGCAAAACGCATTTTTGCCCCCCCCAAAAGCCCCCCCCCCCCCTCGAAAAAAAAAAAGAAATGGGAAAAGAAAAGATTAAACGTATCGGCCAATACTTGTTAATTCTAAACATCCATTTAAAACTTTCGCTACGCGCTTCGCGCGCAAACAAATTATCTCAGTTTGTTATGTAATTTTCGTAGTGGTACGTCTGAGTGGGGTTTTCTGTACCGGTCCATGTAGTTCCTGTGTAGGCTGTCATTGCCTTGCTGTTTGTGTGACGTGCACCAAATCGCACAATTACAAGTAAATAAATCTTCCCTGTAGAAGGAGGATACCCCCTCCCACCCCCCTCTTCTGGCTCTGCCCCAGCCCTCGCTCGGGAATCATTTTTTAGCTGTTAGCTATGATGGTGGATCATACAAATGTGGCATATGGTTCATGATTTTATGCACCAGATTGCACCATTTCAAGTATAAAAATGCAAAATTGTCCTCGTGGGAGGGGGATACCCCCTCTCAAACCCTCCCCCGCTTGCTCTGCTCCAGCCCTTGTTTATGTTTTTATGCACCAGATTGCACCATTTCAAGTATAAAAATGCAAAATTTTCCCCGTGGCAGGAGGATACCTCCTCTCAAACCCTCCCCCGCTGGCTCTGTCCCAGCCCTAGTTTATGTTTTCATGCACCAGATTGCACCATTTCAAGTATAAAAATGCCAAATTTTCCCCGTGGGAGGGGGATACCCCCTTTCAAACCCTCCCCCGCTGGTTCTGCCCCAGCCCTCGTTTATGTTTTTATGCACCAGATTTCACCATTTCAAGTATAAAAATGCAAAATTTTCCCCGTGGGAGGGGGATACCCCCTCCCAAACTCTCCCCCGCTGGCTCTGCCCCAGCCCTCGTTTATGTTTTTATGCACCATTTCAAGTATAAAAATGCAAAGTTTTTCGCGTGGGAGGGGGATACCCCCGCCAAAACCCTCCCCCTCTGGCTCTGCCCCAGCCCTCGGTCGCTTGCTCCCTCGGGGCTCATTTTTGTTGTAAGCTATGTTGTTGGATCATACAAATGTGGCATATGGTTCATGTTTTTATGCACCCAGATTGCACCATTTCAAGTATAAAAATGCAAAATTGTCCTCGTGGGAGGGGGATACCCCCTCTCAAACCCTCCCCCGCTTGCTCTGCTCCAGCCCTTGTTTATGTTTTTATGCACCAGATTGCACCATTTCAAGTATAAAAATGCAAAATTTTCCCCGTGGCAGGAGGATACCCCCTCTCAAACCCTCCTCCGCTGGCTCTGTCCCAGCCCTAGTTTATGTTTTCATGCACCAGATTGCACCATTTCAAGTATAAAAATGCCAAATTTTCCCCGTGGGAGGGGGATACCCCCTTTCAAACCCTCCCCCGCTGGTTCTGCCCCAGCCCTCGTTTATGTTTTTATGCACCATTTCAAGTATAAAAATGCAAAGTTTTTCGCGTGGGGAGGGGGATACCCCCTCCCAAACCCTCCCCCTCTGGCTCTGCCCCAGCCCTCGGTCGCTTTGCTCCCTCGGGGCTCATTTTTGTTTGTAAGCTATGTTGTTGGATCATACAAATGTGGCATATGGTTCATGTTTTTATGCACCAGATTGCACCATTTCAAGTATAAAAATGCAAAATTGTCCTCGTGGGAGGGGGATACCCCCTCTCAAACCCTCCCCCGCTTGCTCTGCTCCAGCCCTTGTTTATGTTTTTATGCACCAGATTGCACCATTTCAAGTATAAAAAATGCAAAATTTTCCCCGTGGCAGGAGGATACCCCCTCTCAAACCCTCCCCCGCTGGCTCTGTCCCAGCCCTAGTTTATGTTTTCATGCACCAGATTGCACCATTTCAAGTATAAAAATGCCAAATTTTCCCCGTGGGAGGGGGATACCCCCTTTCAAACCCTCCCCCGCTGGTTCTGCCCCAGCCCTCGTTTATGTTTTTATGCACCAGATTTCACCATTTCAAGTATAAAAATGCAAAATTTTCCGCGTGGGAGGGGGATACCCCCTCCCAAACCCTCCCCCCGCTGGCTCTGCCCCAGCCCTCGTTTATGTTTTTATGCACCATTTCAAGTATAAAAATGCAAAGTTTTTCGCGTGGGAGGGGGATACCCCCTCCCAAACCCTCCCCCTCTGGCTCTGCCCCAGCCCTCGGTCGCTTTGCTCCCTCGGGGCTCATATTTGTTTGTAAGCTATGTTGTTGGATCATTTTTTATGCACCACATTGCACAATGTCAAGTCCCAAAATGCAAAAGCTCCCTTGACTGTGGGAAGGTGGGGGGGGGGGGGGGGGGGGAGCAACCCCATGAGTGTGGTTGGGCATGAGCCCCTAAACACATAAATCGTGAGCCCCCTTTGAGTTTTGCCCCCCAATCCAAAACTGCTTCCGGCGCGCCTGCACACGTGCTATAATTCTGTTTAGGATCACATTCACCAACTTCTTTTGTTTTGTTTTTCAATCCACCATTGTGTCAACTCTCAAGTACGTCCTTTCAACACCTTATAGCGCTCACACAAAGCGAAAAGCCGCCGAAGTCGGCCCTTTCGCGAGTCTAAATAAACCGTCATGGAATTGACAAAGGGATGTTACAGTTTTGGTTTAGGGAGCAATTTGAGAAATAATAATAATTTGAGGAAAAAGCAAATTAAATATTTCTCAAAGCAGTACTTTAAAGGGATAGTTGAGTATTGGTCAAACTTAACTTTAGTAACCAAAACCTGCACGATTACGATACAAACTAATAGTTATAACTTCACCATGCTCGAAAAGTATACACAATTACAAACGACAAAGTAAAACCCCTGTTATCATTCAAAAGAGCCGTTACAACTCGAAGTGTCAAATTAACTCGGCGCGAAGCACTAGCGTTGTAGGTCCTAATACGGGACTGTATAGTGCAGTGTGCGGTAATACGGGACTGTAGTGCAGTCACTGTGTGCGGTAATACTATACAGTAGTACGTGTATATTATGTATCGCAACCATAGAAGTATGACTCCAACACTGCCGTTGACGCAACTCGCAAGCCCCATTCGCATTCGTTCGCCTTTCGTTCACAGTCGCGCTAACACACGGAGAGACTGGTCCATGAGGCGCATATATCACTGATTTTTTGCGGAATGGAAGGAAAAATCATAATCTTAATCCAACCGGTAGTTGGATCACATATTGGAGAGTAAATTACTGGTAAGTACCGTATCATATGTATAGTTTTAAGCACAATTAGCGTGCACACAAATATTTGGTTTCAGTCTTTTATTAGGAGAACATAGAACGCTAGTGCCTCGCACTAGCGGTTCTAAAAGTGATACCCGGGCGTCAACCACTTTTATATGATATTTTGAAAGCAAATTTCACAACAATTAGAGCATTTGAATGGAAATTATTATTATTTCCCATGTTTTTTTCGATGATCTTTCATATGGAGTTGAAATCAACCAAATCCGTTACAATCGATGTTGGGGGGGGGGGGGGGGGGGGGGCACTTTGGAAATTACCAAAACTCAACTTGGCCTTTAATGACTAGATAAATCAATATCGGTTAAGAAACATTGAGGTGTTCCTAAATATATCCAAGTGGAATAAATATGGGGCCCCAGCTTTTATACAATAATGCAAGAAAATGTGTACACACATCGAGTACAATATACACCGTATAATTCATGCAACCATTTCGTGTACATTGGGAAACATTATACAATCTTTATTTTTAGTACAAAATGGTTCATTAGGCGTAAAAGTAGGGAAAAAGAATGAAGTTGGATCTAAAAAAAAATATTCCAACTTTATGACCAACAGTGTATATGGCATTCGATGCAAAGAAGATTTGTAACTTTATAGTGAAAGAGTATAGACATGATAGACAGTGTACACGGCGACAGCGACTAGATGTATAAACTGGTCTACTCTCTACCATACCGTAGAACACCATCGTCAAGCACCCCCCAAGCACCTATACGAATCTTGCTTTTAAAGATGTTTCCATGAGATTCACCTACATTATTATCCTCATGAATATTCCTCACCATTATTTGCATTCTTGATTAAAGTTTCCCGTTTGGACAGAGAGCGGGCGCTCTTTAAAAGCAAGATGCATATAGGTGATTGGGGGTGCTTGACGATGGTGTTCTACGGTAGTTGTTTAGAAGCTTTGCACAAATCATTTTGGGCTGCATAACTTACAGATAATTGACATAATACATTTATTGATATTTTTAAATGTAGAAGCAGGGTGGCCCAAAAGATGCGGTGTACTTCCTCTATGAAAGGGAAAGGTATACTTTATTCAGCTGGGGAATCATCTCCTGTGAAAATTATCCCACGATCAACATTTTTAGTTAAAGGGGAATAGAACGCCGAAAATTTCGCTGGCTAAGTGCAGAATGTTTGTCTTTTTTAGACTTTGGGTATCGCTTAAATTGAAAATATTATTTTATAAACAAATTTCAACTGATTTGACTGATTACTGGAGGCTGCCATGAAACGCCGCCTGAAACGCCTGAAACGTCAAGAGAGTGCACTAACAAAAGTGGGTTATGTATTAATAGTCTAGACGGATTTCAGAAAAAGAGCTCTCTATAAGAGCCTAGAAGCATTTTGGGGTAAGAGTTGGGAACCAAGCTATTTCTCATAACTTGGGAGTGCTGAATCCGATTAGCCCGGTTCCCAAGCAGAGTTTTTGACCGTTTAATTTGCATAAACAAAACGGAAACAAAATGGCCGACAAAATGACACCTTTTTAAACTTGTAAAACGTGTTTATTTAATGACTGTACAACGGAGCGATCAAAACCTGTAAACTAACTGTCTAGAATGATGTTTTATATCCAAATGAACATAAGTAAGATAACGCTGATGTATTTAGGGGGAAAAAAGATGCATAAATATGCAAATAGTTGATGCCATAACAGAAAAGTCGTACACAATTGATTATTTTTGGGGCAATTTAGGACTACTGAACATATCACTTATAATCACTGTCTTAAGCAATTTATGGGAATGAAATTATTAAATGAGGTCACTAATTAAATATTCAGTAGTCTAATTTGCTCATATAACATACACAAATATACTCCCAAAAAAAAGAAACTGGACACTTGTATGAGACCAAATATTTCGTATTTATTAACGATAAAATATATGATATTGTATATCGAATTAAAGATAAAATTACCCTCTTCAATATCCGCATGAAATCCAGTGAAATCATTCATGCATGACTTGTCACGGTCAATTAACCACACCAAGGTCTGTTTTCAAAAATAGCAAAAATGGAACATCCACTTAACCATATAAATGTTGATAAGCATAATCTAAAACGCTATATTCATGAGATGGCATAATTTTTCATTACAAATGTGACATTTTCTATCTTCATCTCAATAAAGAGTATAAATGAAGACAAATTGTGAACGTTATAGGTGTTATTTTCATCCAAAAGTAACAAAATGGGGAATTCCATGGCAAAGCTTTATTAGTCAAAACCACAGTTTGTGCCCTTATTTCAGCATGAAAATGGTATAAATTCTTCTCAAGAATTATACCGTAGTCCAAAGATCTTCAAAACCTGAAATCACCCTTGGTCAAACATTTGGGCAGTCTTTAACATGACATTTCTCTGGTAACTATGGTTAAAATTGCAGGGGACACATGAAATAGACAAGCTTCATGCCTGTAATACAGACCAGTATGATAATGCTCTCATAACCTGGCCCTGTTTTATTGACAAATTTGTATTTCCAGAGTTTGACCATAACAATAAAGTTGAATAATGTCATAATTTACTTGCCCCGCTCATCTTGTTTTAAGTGAAACGCTTACTATCATTTCAGTCGAATGGTGTGGTCCTCCATTGTTTTGCTATTTTTGAAAACAGACTTTGCTAGTGTTAATTGACCATGGCATTTCATGCATGAACGATTACACCTTTAAGTTATACCCTGCATGTAGAGGACTAAATTCCCTTTAATTTGACATATGATCATGTACACTTTATCGTACATTAATAGGAAATATTTCAACTTATACAAGTGTCCAGTTTCTTTTTTTGCGGAGTATATAATTAGCATATTTAAAATGGCCGCCAAATGACGCCACTTCTACCATTCTGAGCTGATAAAAACGTGTTTCTGCAACTATAATCAAGCAAAAAAATTTAAAATGCGATATACAAATTCATTTTGTTGAGAAAGGATGTCAATAAGACTGATCTGATAAATTTAGTGACATGCATGACTTATTGATATACAAATTAGTGGCCACCATTACTGACAAATGGTAAAAAATGGGTCATAATGGTTTCGTAATTAAGGCCTAATAACAATACACAATGACTAACTAAACCCAAGTTTGGAATTCTAATGATTGATCAAATCAGAACACATATTAAATTACGCAAAATTACGCTACTTTTTCCTTACCTTAAAAGTAAGGACAAAGTATAAAGTTTATACATGTGTTTCTTTAATTACTTAAGCGCACATGAAAAACATGCCTATGTTTGTATTCTGTGTCAAGGAATATACCCATGACAGTTCCTTATATATATATACCACCTATGCAAATTAATGGCAGCCTTTTTACAGGAAAGCCGTAAAATAGATTTTCCTTAATTTACCATGCTTACTGTGAAACAGTATATACTGTAGCAGTGCCTTTACACATTTTTAATGTAAACTTGCAATAAAATTATGTGTAATATATTTTATATATAATAAATTATAAAATATAAAATAATAATTATGTGTAATACTCATAACAAATACATTAAACAATATCATGATAATTTTTATTTAGGTCAAACAAATGATTACTATCGGAAATAATATCGCTAGTGATATTCGTTTGTCTCGCAATGTATGGTCAAACTAGGAATCTAAAAGATCATGACGTTTCGTATGCCGCTGCAATACTTTGTCAAATGATAAAATCTAATGTAGACAATCGGTTTTTATGCTCTACCGTGGCTCCCAACTCACAATCTCGCATAAGCGATTGCGTTCCTGATAGGTCAACAACGGACCGCGCCGATTGGCCGGTGCACAAGGGCACTTAACCAATCAGCGGAACACTGGATCGGCCCGCCTGCCGAACCAGCGTACGAAACGTCGCCACGACACTACCCCGAACAACCGGCCCCCAACGGCTGATACCAAACCCACGGTAGAACCTAGCCACCTTCTCGCTACAACGCTCATATCTACGTATCAATTTCAGGGCAGGGTGCCCGTATGTTCAATCAATAATAGTAAATATATAATCCATATAGTATCGGAAATAATATCGCTAGTGATATTTATCAATTTATCAATTTATCAATACTGCCAAATTGATAAATATTGTACTTTCCTGAAATCGTTTTTGTGAACGCTGGGCCTATGCAAATGGTGTAAAGCTGTGCCCTATGTTCGCTGGGGGCTAACTATGTCTATTGTGACGGCTTGTCATAGCCGATTTATGTACACTCGGCGTGCCGTAGGCACAAGATGGTTGGAAGTTAACATGGCTTGAAATGACAAACATCACGGCTTTTCTTGTGTATTTTATTTGGTCTTTTGCGAGGAACTCGGGAGAGTGTACTAGTTATGGAGTGTCGTACCATCAACTCATAACAGTTGGGGGCTTGTAGCCGGGAGAATTTGTAGTTTTTTCTGCAAGTTTAGAGGTAATATGGCCGGTTTTTGTTGATGTATTTCGTTCGAAGTCATGTGCGTTAATTTCCCCGCGGAGGCGTCACTCGGTGTCGGTGGTTGTTCGGTGCGCCGAAGGATCTGGCTCGCGCGCGCCAGAGGTTTTGCATGTGTGAGTAGCTGGATGGTGACTGTTCGTTGTGTGTTGAGATTTACAGTCGTGTTTATACGTCTAATTGCAAGTTTTATCAACATGTGCATGGGCTGCACTGTGGGAATAAAGTGCTGGGTTTTCTAGGCCTTTTGCAGTGTGTGATGTTTGAGATGACATGTCAGTTGATGGTTTTCAGCTGGATATTCCGTTTTGGGATGTGGATTCATGTTTGAATTCGTTTTCTGGTACATTTTATTTCTACATTTGTAGTGGATGTGTATGTGGGCTATTTTGGCTGAATAGTTGCATTGGATGCAGTGAAAGGGCTGTGATGTGATTGTCAGGATAGTTGTCGCTGTCGGAAATTGGCAGAATTACACAGGACATTACGTGTTGATAAGCTTTGGACAGTTTATTGTGTGAAGTGTACCAGTAGTGCAGTTGTAGTTTCAACTGGGTTGTGAAGTGCAGTTTTGTGTGCACTCCAGCATGTTCTAGTTTCGACTAGGGTTCTTTTCATAGAACAAAATTTGAAGGGTTCTGTTTTCCCTTGATGCATTGGTTTTATGCATGTTCTCTTGTTCATCAGGAGGTTTCTCACATTGGTTAAATGTGTGGTGGCGTTGTGTATTATTCACGATTGTGAGTAATATCCATCGTGTTAACCGGGTCGGTTAGTTAAGTCATTTGTTTGTTTGGATGCGTTCCAGATTTTGTTCACATGTGAGTGAGTGCAGGTTTTTGCATGGTAAGCTTAGAGGAGAGAGAGTTGTGAACACTTGAAAGGAGTTGTTGGCCTTTGATGCTGATTTTTATATTCCTTTGAGACACAGGTGTGTTGTTTAAATTCCCAAGATGTCTGATTCGTTGAGGAATTTTGTTTGCTGTCCAAGCGTGGAGAAGCTGATGGAGATGTGGGAAGATGATCTGTTGGAAATCGCATTGTACTACTATGTTAACGAGACTACATCCTACATGACTAGATCTAAGGTCCGGAAACTGATCGTTCGTAGTCTGGTGGCAAGGCAGGTTTTGTCGGAGTCATCAATGAGCTTTGTTGAAGATTTTGTTTATCGAAGAAGAGTGGAGGAGACTGAGAGACAGATCAAAGCTCTTCAGGGGAGACAGCATGAATAGAACGCAAGTGAGTCTGATGTGAGTGTTGGAGATATACAAAATATACTAAATACAAGTGACACAAGGAAACAACATTCAGACATACATGTACAAACACAATCACAAGGTATCAGTGATACAGGGGATTTGAGTGTTTACTCGAGTACGGTGATGTTCGGTCCAGGTGTTCGTGGAAATCCTTGGGATGATGTAGAAGGTCGTCTTCACCATGGTAGTATGGAGAAGGTCTGAGAGATGGCGACGGCTATGAACGACATCCACGATGACGCCGAGCAGATGATGACTGCGCAAGACGGGATGATGTCTTCTGGCGTCGCAGACCAATCCTCTGGTGGCAGACGAGCTGGACGACAACAATCTGGTGGTGCAGAGCTTCATGGCAGGCTGGAAACCTCTCTACCCGGAAGCGGTGACAGAGCAGATGTCATGGTGCGGCCTGATGAGGTGTCTGCTTGTTGTCCAGATGACTACAGGTTCGATCGTTGTGACGGAGCAGATGTCCTGGTGAGCCCTGATGAGGTGTCTGCTTGTGGTCCAGATGACCGCAGGTTTGATCGGCCTGCATTCCAGGAGAGGAGGAGCCCAACTGGTGAGATGGTGCTGTCAGCTTCCAGTCCTGATGATGGTAGGCATGTTCCGCCTATCATCCGGGAGAGAGACTTTGAAAGTGAAGCTGCGCTGGAGAGCCTGGAAGACGTGCCAGCGGGGGGACCGGATGGAGACCGGCTAGAAGTCGAGAGACCTGATAGAAGCCAGAGGGATGAAGCAGAGTCCTCTACAGTTTCAGCTTGTGATCTAGGTGATCGCAGGCATGTTCGGCCTGCACTCCAAGAGAGGGTCGAGCTTTGTGAGGCGGCGTCTTCTGATGTCGAGGAAGCTGACCAAGTGGAGAGGCGACAAGGTGGTCGACGTCAGGCCAAAACTTCTTCACGGCGTCAAGTCAGTCGACGCAGGGCGAGAGGTACTAGGCGACGACGCGGCGTTCGACGAGCCAGAGCAGCTAGATGGCGAACTGGAGCTCGTTGTCAGTTTCGGACTGGTGTTCGACGTGACGCTGGAAGGAAATGTCAGTGGAGGCCTCGTCGCAAGTCGCGCTTGATGGAGTCGCGAGTGAGTGGTCGTCGATCGAGAAGACCAGGTGATCGCCGTGATGCTGATCAGCGTGTTGGCTGTCAAAGTGAACTGAGAAGCCAGTCAGTAGCATTTCAGCGACTGGACTTTAAAAAGAGGAAGAAATTGATTCTTTGTCTCTAAACCATGAGAACTGATGCTGAAAGCCTGATGAAAAGGACTGGACGTGACAAAGAATCTGGAGACCTCAATTTAAGACTTTGTGAATGAAATCAGGAAAGACTGAATTTAAGAAAACCTGATTTAAACATTCAAAGAAAAAGGAAGAACAGTTATTTCATGTGCTGACATTTCATTTTGAAAAGTTATGTACATGTATTATGTGCATTCATTTTGATGTTGTCTTCCCTTTAAACAGGATTGTTGGGCGGACAGCTTGCAGACGTAACTATTAAATTTGCTTCTTTCTTTTGCAGGATGATTTTGATCAGGAAGATTAATGCAGTTAGCAGTTTCAAGAAGAACAAATTAATGTTTTCACATGTTCAGTTTGTATGTTCTTGCATTGCGGGGGAAAAATCCATTCTCATACGTTGTAAGAACAGGTTGATGTATCTTTCTTTTGTGTTAGATTTGTAGAGTAACATGTAGAAGACTTTGTGGAAATGTTTAAAAATATTTAAAATGATATTTGCTGAAAGATAATGGTTGTGGGTTCACATTTAATTTTAAAAATAAATGTGCACACAGCCTTACACAAGATATAATTGGCATAGTTTGTAACTTGTTTGTTGAAGCTAAAGGAAAGTTTTTATAGGACACAAATTAAGTGATGGATGTATGGGAACATTTATATTTGTTTGGTGTAGGATTATATACATGTGCAGCATTAATTTTATTTGTCAAGTGAAAATGTGCATTAGGGATTGTGAATGTGAACCAATTGCATGCTTGGGCAAAGTTTATAAATTGCATGTGTATTTTTGTTTTGATAAATGTTGGGAGTTCCTGGCAATATTGGTAATGTGCAGTTAAGGCTCATTATGTTTGAAGCTTTGGTGAAAGGAGACCGTTGTAGAGTTTGTTGATTAACTGCGTAGAAAAGCCTAAATGTAGTTTTTATGCATGCATTGTACAGTTATAACAAGTTAGTGATACACATGTGTGCAGTATAGGTCTCACTTTTGTTTTATGTTGCCTGGAGCATTTTAGGGTTCATTTATTTCGATGTTATAAATGCCCTCTTTAAGGAGGGAAGTGTGACGGCTTGTCATAGCCGATTTATGTACACTCGGCGTGCCGTAGGCACGAGATGGTTGGAAGTTAACATGGCTTGAAATTACAAACATCACGGCTTTTCCTTGTTTATTTTATTTGGTCTTTTGCGAGGAACTCGGGAGAGTGTACTAGTTATGGAGTGTCGTACCATCAACTCGTAACACTATCGCGAAATCACGTGTTGATAATGCACACTTCAAAAGTACAAACAACGACAATATTCGTTCCATCAGGCAAACGACATCTTTATTATGTCATGCCCAAGTAGTTGATAATTACCTGGCAATACCCTCTACTCCAAAAATTTGCCCCTTATTGGTGTCCAACAACTGAAAGGCGGAAAGCTCAAGTGCGCGTTCTAATACTGCACTGTGATCAAAATGACTAGAATGGCACTGCGTATTATTAATGCCTCCTCAGTCAGTCCATTTCCCCAAAAATGAGGCAAGGTAATCATCAGTATCTACATGCAACAAACAAACCGTCTGATAACCCCTCATAAAATACAACCATAAGATGGCTCGACTGGAACCAGTCATCGACCTAAAACTCCCTGACGACCAAGCAGACTGGTGGTACAATCAGCATGATCAGGGTACAATCAAACATTATATGCTCATCAATAATACAGGGACCAGTTTTGAAAGAGACCACAAGGCTGGCACAAACTGGGTCGACCTAACTGCCGCCTACGATATTATGTGGTACTATCCTGCACCTCCTTCAGATAGCGGTCGACTACCAGTGGGTTTCATCTTCAACATCCTCTACAAAATGCATCTGTGATCTGAAGACCAGTGATGGGCAGCCCGGTCGTTTTGGTTACCGTTTGGGCAAAGGATGGGACACTCGTGGATGATGTGGTCGACAGTTTGAACCAGTGAGATGGGGAAGGTCAAAGGTCCGAGCGCTGTCTGTTAGCATTGGACATGTAAGTTCATGTATGGAGCATGTTGATTTTGACCCAAACTCTGCATGGTAGCTAGTCTGCACCTGGTGATGGCTTCGTGTTGGGGATGACTAGCATTATAATACTATAAGGGGATCATCGGGTCTGCTGCCAGCTGTTTTTCCAGTAGTGAATGATATTGAGATCCATCAAACAGCATTACAATATGACGACTGGAAGGTCAGTATATATCATGTAGGAGGTTATTTTGGTATTGTAGGTCCTTGGTGACCAGTTTTATTGTGGATACTCCCTGCGAAGGGCTTGTGAATAAATCTCGGTTAGCACTGACAGTGGTTCTGTTAGATTGGGTCACAGGCAGCCCGTGATTATTCTCTCGGTCTTCTTAAATTTGACATCCAGTTTACATGCATGGATGTTCCGACACCACACTGTAGGGGGGGGGGGGGGGGGGGGGCATACTCTAATGTAATGTAAAGTAGAGTAAAAGGAGCACTGCGGAGTAAGGTTGTTTTCGCACACCAATAATTCCCTGAATGGCCACAGATGACGTTGGTCTTCAGAAAAAAGCTTCAGTAGTAGATCATAGAGGATGGTAAAGATGAAACACACTAGGTGGCAATCACTGGTTGGGGCCATCTGATGGGGCTGATGCCACATATTGTTGTAGGTAGCAGTAAGGTCCACCGATATAGCGCCATTCTTGTGGCCCTCTTGAAATTGGGCTACAGGGTTGAACTTCTAATGGATTGTACTGCGACTGCGATAGAATGTGCTTGTTCATCGGGGAATCGTTGGTCAATGACGGGTTCTTCCCGAGCATAACATCTTGAACGGGGTGGAATTTGTTAAAGAGATGATTCTGTAGTTATTTGGGTGATAAACTACAGGTTTTTTTGCAGGGCGATGATCGTTGCATTGTGCCATCTCTTGGGAAAAGACTGATGGTGGACATGGAGGCATCAAAAATATGCGTACCTCAATCACTTGAGTTAGCTTCCGATGAGTCTCATAGTCTGGATGAGCTCAGTGATCACTATGATACATCATTGACTAAAATCTTATACAAACATGCTCCAGCAAAATCAAGCTTGGTTGTTGATCGCCCTATGAATCACTGGTTTACAGATGAGATTGCTGATGCTAAAAGACAACGATGTAGACTAGAGAAGAAATGGCGGAAGAGTAAACTTGTGGTTGACAGAGAATCCTTCGTCAAACAGAGACTTGCTGTCTCTTCATTGATACAGAAAGCCAAGGACAACTGCTCAGATCAAAGTGAAGTGTACAAGGTCGTCAGTGATGCCCTTCATCGCGGCAAAAAGTCAATTCTCTCTGCTCATTCGGATGAGAGAGATCTCGCTGAGACTTTTAATAGGTTCTTCTTCCTGAAGATCATCGACATTCGTGCTCAATTGGACTTAGCTGCTTCTCAACTAGCTCATTTGTCAACACCCGAGGACCAGCAACCTAGGGTTGACTGTCGTTTATCCAGCTTTGAGCCAGCATCAGAGAATGAAGTCGACAGAATCATCAATAATTCGCCATCTACATACAGCCCTCATGATCCAGTTCCAACGTGGCTGCTTAAGAAACATTTTGAAGACATTGTACCACATGTTACATTAATAGTAAATTGGTCCCTTGAATCCGGTTTATTTCCTTTATCTTTCAAGAAAGCGATCATAAAACCACTTCTGAAGAAACCAAGCCTTGATCCGGATTCTTTCCAGAACTACCGACCGGTTTCAAACTTGAAATTCCAGTCCAAAGTTCTGGAACGAGTCGTTGCTAGTCGCCTCCAGGCCTAACAGCTTAACATAACCTCTTCAGTCTGCTTATAGAAAGTACCATAGCACTGAATCCGCCCTCATAAAGGTTCATAATGATATCCTTCTCTCCATGGATTCAAAGTACGCTGTATTCCTTGTATTGCTCGATCTGTCAGCTGCGTTTGACACCATTGACATTGATCTTCTTATCCATCGATTTGACATGCTTGGAGTTGAAGGATCAGCACTATCTTTATAAATTCATATTTGTATAACAGGAAGCAATCAGTCCGAGTCAATGACTCATTCTCCCCTGAATAGGAGCTCCTATACGGAGTACCCCAAGGTTCAGTCTTAGGACCATTGTTTTTTTTTAAATATCTATAATACTCCCCTTGCAGAAATAGCTCGTCGTCACAATGTAAACGTTCATTTATATGCCCACGATATACAGCTGTACACATTTTTTAAACTTTCTGAACCCGATAGTAAAGTAATGGCAAAGAGAAAACTTGAATCCTGCATAGCAGATATGAGACGATGGATGATAACATTTAACTCAAATTAAAAGATGATAAAAGTGAATTTATAGTTGTTGCATCTCAAAGGCATCGTAGTAAGATTCAATGTAATTCAATACAAATTGGTGACGTAGAAGTACAAGCAGTGTCAAATGTTAGAAATCTAGGTGTACAATTTGATTCCACTATGTCAATGTCATCTCACATTAACGCAACGTGTCGTTCAGTGTACTATCATATTCGCAATATTAATAGTATTCGTAAATCACTTTCAAAAGAAGTAGCTGCCTCTGTTATTCATTCTTATGTTTTATCACGTTTAGATTATGGTAATTCATTGTTATATAAGTTTTCTCACATAACTCCTATTTTGAAGGACCTGCATTGGTTACCTGTGAAAGAGAGAATAATGTACAAAATACTTATTATGACATGGACAGCTCTCAATGGTCGTTCTCCTCATTTTGATTAGGTTAGTGTATATGTACCAAATAGAAATCTTCGCTCCCTGAATTGTAATATGTTATCTGTACCAAAAGTTCAATCGTTGGCAGGTGAAAAGTCCTTTCTGTATTCAGCACCAACATTATGGAATTCTTTGCCAGTTAATGTTAGAAATGCAACATCAATTGAGTCTTTTAAAATAGGTATAAAGACAACTTTGTTTAAATTAGCATTTGATTAGGAACTATATTTCTATTTCTCTCTCCTTTCCTTTCCTTTTAATTTTCTATTTGCGCCTGAGAATAGTGTACTAGAGTCATGGCGCATTATAAGTGCTCTATATTATTGTTATTATTACTGAGTTTGGATCAAATCTCAGTAGGAATTCCGGAGGGAAGTTATCATCATGCACTTGGGCTCTTTGACAGCAATATAGTACCCATTTGGGTGTGAAGGATCATGGAAGAAATACATCCACTACTAGGGCCTAGCTGGCATAGTTAAGATGCAATTGACTTGATGTTATGAGCATCATTTGTTTACATCTTATTAGGAAGTTGTTTCGCGATTTAGTTAGTTGACCCCTAGCAGAAACAGGACACTGTTTTAGTTTTACGTATGCCGGTTAAGCGTGTTGAAGGCCAGTCTGATAGATCGGGTGAGGCCAATTCCATGAGCTGTCTCGCGCCGTCCCTCTCGTCATGTCCTGTCAAAGCAGTCAGTCAAAAACGATGCCTTGAGGTAGACCCATCACTGGGATTGGCCCCAGATTGGCCTACTTAAAATCATTGTAGTGGGTGTTAAGTTCCTCTTCTAATGAGGGGAAATATCAACGGCAAAACTACACGATATGGCCAACTTGGACGTTGTTATGAGGTACTTCAGAGGGTTGAGTGAGTATGGTCCAGGTTAGAAGAGGAAAGTGTGATGATGAGAGAGAGTATGTACGCCCAATTCCACACGGTTACAATACTAAACCGTCCAGGTTTCTTTTGATTAGCTCTATTCGTAGATTAATTGTGCTGTGTTGTGGGACCATATCGACGGCCTGTGCTGCGATCTCCTGTATAGTCTTAGCGCCGCTAAGGTCAGTGAAGGCTAAAGTTTGCAAATGTTGAAAGTATTCCATCTCGTGGAGAGGAAGTTGTTTGGGATCAAATGAGCTGTACACAATTTGCAGAGGCCTAGCCATCACAAAACGTGTTCGGAAAATTAAACAATTGTCAATTTGGCAGTCTTTTCTTTATCGTAGATAGCATTATCATGATATATTGTCAATGTATGTGATATGATTATTTATGAAATATCCTTATTTATCATATTAATTTTGAAATGAGTAAAGACACTGAGCTACATTGTACTGTTTTAAACTGTAAGATACGGAATATTGTTGTAAGACTATTCTGTAATGCCGAAACTAATTTGCATATTTGTGAATCTTGCGTGCCAATAAATAGATATTATAGGAAATGTCATACAAATATTCCTGGACAACCAGGAACATAGGCATCTATCACTTACGCGATTATAGAGTAATTAAAAACATTAACATATTTAAAAAGGTAAAGTCGGAGGAGTGTCATTTCGCTGTCATTTAGTTTATGCAAATTCGATGATAAAAGTATTATTCAGTATAATTCTACTAGTTATCTAATAAATATCATGATCTAATCAATCATTAGACTTCTACAATTGGGTTTAGACACTGTTTATTCCATTAATAGTTTGTAGGACTTAATTACAAAATAGAACTAATTGCATGTGTACAATTTGTCAGCGATGGCGGCCACTAATTTGCATATTCATAAGTCATTCATGTCACTAAAATCATCAGAATAATCTTTTTGACATCCCTCATCGAAAACATGGATCTGCGCATCGCACCGATGTATGATTTACTCGACCAGTTACCAAGTTATAATAAACGCCCAAATAGAGAAAATAGCGTCAATCGGCGGCCATTTTGAATATGCTAATTATATGTTTTATATGTTATACGAGTAAATAATACTATTGATGATTCAATGAAATGCTCTCATTCAATTATCTAACTCGCAGAAATGGTTAAGACTGATTATTAGTGTTTAATTCAGTAGGCCTAAATTGCCCCAAAATAACTTTGTTTTGTATAAATTTTCTGTAATGGCGGCTACTAATTTGCATATTTATGTGTCTTCGCGTACACTAAATACTTGAGATTTATCATATGTATGTTCCTTTTGATGGCGATCGTCATTAAAGACATTCAATTTGCAAGTTGTGCTTGCCTGGTTGCAAAGTTATTAAAACAACATGTTTTACAAGTTTAAAAAGGTGTAATTAGGCGGCAATATTGTTTATGCAAAATGGATGTTCAAAAACTCAACATTTCGCTTGGAAACCGGGCTAATCGGATTCATCACCCCCGAATTATGAGAAATAGCTTGGTTCCCAACTTTTACCCCAAAATGCTCCTAACATGCACATTTTCCAGAAATCCCACTAGACTATAAACGCTGTTGCTCGGTGTGGTCGCGGATTTGTATCCGGGTGTGGTCGCAGATTTTATCCGGCCGCGGCATCAGTCCCGACAGTGCCTACCTAATCTTACCATAGCAATCCAAAGCTGACATATAGCCACCATTTGTGGGGTTAGTGTTAAGGTTAGTCTTTTCGCAACCACATTTTTGAAAATTGAAGTTTAACATCTAAAAAGTAATAAATGGGCTTCGTGGACCAAATCTGCAAAACAGTCATAAATATCTAGCATTTGGAATTAACGACCTTTATTAGGGCGACGTCCAGGCGTTACCCCGACCTAACACCGCCTCTAACCTGGCTTGAATAGGTTAACACGTTTTGTGAATCAGGTCATCTATTCATTTCCTTATCTTGCGAACTCTAATTGTATAATAATGTTCATAACATTTCTTGCTCAAATGGAATGCAATTACCATACTGCTTAGAACCCGGCCATATGCGTATATCCTTTGATTTTTTCAAGGGGGTGTTTTAGCTCAGTGGATATATACGTTTCCAATAAGTTCGCGGGCGGGAATGGTTGATCGCGGTACGGCGCGGCGATTTTTCGTGCGGGATTTCTTGCACTACCACGGTGAATGAACCCACGCACTTACGTACACACACGCACACCCTCCTTTTAATACCATTTTATACCATTTAGGGGAGGGTATAGGAGAGGATTTACAACCTTCCTCGTGAAGAAAATTGTGAAATTGGTGAAGAAATGGAAAAGGTATATGCGGAAATATACATATAGAGATGTAGACAAGCAATGATGTCTGTCCTGCGGTGCAAGATGATTAGGATCAAAGAGCGACCAAATTATATATAACAATGTAGAAGTTCAGATGTCTTTATCATTTATACAAGATAAACGTCAATCCTTTCTGAAGCTTTATTTAGCAAACGCATAATATAACTAACTTGACACCAAAAAAACAAACCAGACGTAGAGGCAGACATACATGACAGAGAATGCGTTGGATGGACGACATCAGAGAATTGGGGGAGTTACATGGATGCGACCAGCTCAATTAGAGATAAGACAATTGAATGATTATGAAGAGGCCTTCATTCTCCTGTGGAGAGACATAGGCTAATAGATAGATATATTATTCCAGATAAAGCAAACATTGATGGCGTCGGTGCAAAGACCTGAATGGCTTTGGTCAAAGAGCCTTGCCAGGGTGCATGCAGTCAGTAAAAATCAATATAATATTCATAGCTTTTTAAGGGGGCATGGCGATAAGTCCTGAATGAGTGGTTACATGGGCCGGGTCCGAGTCCGAGTCCCTGGAGTAAAGTCGAGTCCGAGTCTGAGTCCGAGTCCCGGACATTCGAGTCCCGAGTCCCGGACATTCGAGTCCCGAGTCCCGGACATCCGAGTCCGAGTCCGAGTCCCAACTGGAAAATCTTAAATTGCAATTCTTTTCATGACACATCATTTTCATTACTTAAATGCCTTACAGTGAACTCTCTATAACATAAATAGTTGTCTGGATCATTTTAAACTTACATATTTTAACTCTTCTTACTACAGCAGTTATCTTCATAATAGAAACGATCATAGCAATGTCAAATAGTTATCTGCAGAAATGCTTCTGAGCAATGTCAAAGGTTATTATTACAGAGTATGAGACAAATTCAATACACAAATAATAAAAAATAACAAAGTTCATAAAAAGTGTGACAGACGGGACAAGAATTCAGTTGATCTTTGTCCCCCTTGAATTTCCCCAAAATACAGTGGATAAGGAACTGCTGCATATCTTTCAGTAAAGTATGAATTTCAGCAATTTTCTAATCCTTTTAAGATCACAATTTTTAGCATCATGCTTTGAAATATCAAATACATGTATCTGGAAATTCACGTGTTGTGTCATAAACTGTCAGTTACAAACATTTGATAACTACTAGACCTAAGCGGCTAAAAGCCTAAATTGATTTTGAAATTTGGCCCATTGTAGACATTTTCATGGAATTACCACAAGTTATTACAATTATATTATAATTTGAGTAAGGAAATCCTTTGATATTTTAAAACTTGAAGGGTTTTGCACTCCTCGGGCTGAACAAATTCCACGGGTCATTCGTTCTGACTGCAGATCATTCTAAAGGTTTTCTATTTTTTAAATAAGTTGTTTGAAATCTCGAAATGAAATATAAAAACTCAAAATAGTTCTCGAAAGAGGATGGCTCTGGCATGCTTAGTATAGCTACGCATTGTACAGTATACATTACAAGCAGTCGATTAATTCCGCCGCATACGTACTTGTACGTATGTACGTGAGTCTACGGATGTTAGGTATACGCTGTCGATGTCACCTATTTATCTTTCATTGGGAAAATATTGATAACCGGTTAGACGTTTCGGAAGCCTGGCTGACATTGACGCTAAATCATAGACAATAAACGCAATCTGCACAAAAGTGTGTGGCCGTGGGAGTATTTTCCATTTTAACCTCAGGCCTGGCTCACATCATGTCGGGTCTGTCAAAAACTTGAGTAAGATTATTAAAACGGTAAGTAAATATAGATCTAGTCTACTAATTTCAATCTGCACACGTGTGTGGCCGTGGGAGTTTCCTCAGGCCTGGCTTACACTTTACATGATGTCGAGTCTGTCAGAAAACTTAGATTAAAACGTTAAGTAAATATAGATCTAGTCTAAATATGATTTCAATCTGAGTAAGGAAATCGGCAATCATAATATTAATAGTTGAAGATGACTTGTCCGTGATCATGAAGAAAATGTGTCCACTTTTTTTTTTGCTGATTCAGCACAAATACAGCTGACAAATTTGTCTCACATGCATGGGCCTGGCTTCAGACTCACGAGTCAGACACTCTATTAATAATTAGGGTTTTTCACGCCTAGCTGGCTAGCTGGGCCTGGGCCTGGGTCAACCAAAGTACCAGCCAGCGCCAGCCACGGACCAGGGCTGGTGCGCTAGCCTGAGCTGCGGCTGGCCCCACCCACGCCCAAAGTGAACCAAACGCCGGATGGCCAGGGTTTGGTGCGCTGTGGGCGTGGCTTCGATGAAGATTCAGTGGGGCAAGCCGCAGCTCGGCCCATCAGCCCTTATGGCTCCGTGGCTGGCTGGTACTTTGGTTGCCCTAGGCCCAGCTAGCCAGGCGTGCACAACCCTAACTATATTAATAGGGTGTCTGACTCTTGAGTCTGAAGCCAGGTTGACTTCATCGTCAGGAGTGTCGATGAACAGTCAACCTGTTTGAAACGTCCAGCCCCTCCTACTATCCACCTTCTCCTTACAATAACTATACCGGCGCTGTAGTTCTTATTATTAAAACTACAAGCTCAAGAAAGAATACCAACAGTCCTTTCTATGACTACCAACAGTTCTTTTTAGGACTATCCTAGAAAGAATACCAACAGTCCTTTATAGGACTACCACAGTCCTTTTTAGGACTATCCTAGACAGAATACCAAACAGTCCTTTTCAGGACTCACCAATCCTCTCCTCTTACATGGTGCAACCGCAAACCACACGTATTAGATCTATATTTACTTTCAAGACGTTGTAATCTAAGTTTTCTGAGAGCCGACTCGACATGATGTAAGCCAAGCCTGAAGTTACAATGGTTAATCTCCCACGGCTACACGTGTGCTGATTGAAATTAGTAGACTAGATCTATATTTACTAACCGTTTTTTTTTTTTTTTTGGGGGGTCGGGCACGAAGCGTTGTTGCCCTGCAGTGCGATGTTCGCACAACCGTGGTTGGAGATTCTTATTAGGGGCAGATCCAGAATTTCCATGGAGGGGGAGGGGGGGGGGGCGCAAAAGATAATGTGTACTCACACACACCACAAGCGCGAAACCTCACTCCTTTACAGCCAGGTTCCAGGGCCCATTTAAGGTCCCTGGAAGCTCTCTCGGGGGGGGGGGGGGGGGGGGGGGGGGTTATTATTCTGTTTAGGATCACATTCACCAACTTTTTTTTCTTTCCAATCCACCATTGGGCCGTATGCATAAAAACAAGCAATTGCTTCTGCTAGCCTTTTGCTTGAATCGGTATGCATAAAAACAAGCAATTGCTTGCAAGCAAAAGCATTTGCTTACAAGCACAAGCAATTGCTTACTGTTCGTAAGCAATTGCTTACCAAACAAGCAATTGCTTAAAACCGTATGCATAAAACGAACCTTTTACTTGTCTTGATAAGCAATTGATTGCGTTTTTTCAAGCACATCCAGACCAGCTTGAGCTCTTGCTTACTCAGGGCATTCGCGTTTAAGAATCAAATTTTCGTACCGTTTCAGGATGATTTCAAGCTCCATATTCCAGAGGTTATGTTTTGATAAAATTCCTTATTTTAGACTTTTTACGGCAATTTTTGTCCATCGATCTGCACAGAAAACCCCCTGATGCTCCGCGCTGTTTCCCCCCTATTTGCGTAATAAAAAATACTGCTGCCAGGTCGGGCACGAAGCGTTGTTGCCCTGCAGTGCGATGTTCGCACAACCGTAACGATCCTTTGTCAAACACGTAAGCAATTGCTTATAGTGGAGCAGATAGGCGTAACAATCGTGCAAATAGTCATACAAGCAAGCAAATTGGCATTTACATTACATGTTGTCCACTTTTCATAAAAAAAAATCTGGCCACGCAAAATTCCAACATGGCGGTCATTTTCCAAGATGGCCGCCAAAAAGCTACTTTTTGTCATAAAAAGAGAAATAATTAGTAGATTTCAATGATCTTGGAGTCGTTTCCAATTATAATATGGTATGCAGAAACCCCATGTGCTAAATGTAGTAATTATCCGGTGGTGTTTCTACTGTTAAAATCCAATATGGCGGCCATTTTCCAAGATGGCCGCTAAAAAAGCTACTTTTTGTCATAGAAAGATAAATAATTAGTAGATTTCAATGATCTTGGAGTCGATTCCAATTATATTATGGTATGCAGAAACCCCATGTGCTAAATGAAGTAATTATCCGGTGGTGTTTCTACTGTTAAAATCGAATATGGCGGCCATTTTCCAAGATGGCCGCCAAAAAAGCTACTTTTTGTCATAGAAAGAGAAATAATCAGTAGATTTCAATGATCTTGGAGTCGATTCCAATTATATATATGGTATGCAGAAACCCCATGTGCTAAATGTAGTTATTATCCGGTGGTGTTTCTACTGTTAAAATCCAATATGGCGGCCATTTTCCAAGATGGCCGCCAAAAAAGCTACTTTTTGTCATAGAAAGAGAAATAATCAGTAGATTTCAATGATCTTGGAGTCGATTCCAATTACGTATATATATATATATATGGTATGTACATTACATGTTGTCCACTTTTTCAGAAAAAAATCTGGCCACGCAAAATTCCAACATGGTGGCCATTTTCCAAGATGGCCGCCAAAAAAGCTACTTTTTGTCATGAGAAGAGAAATAATTAGTTGATGTCATTGATCTTGGAGGAGATGTAAACGTGTATTATAAGTACATCTCAAATTTGCGACATCCGAGCATATCCAGTTTCCAGTTGGTTAGGTACTGGAAAATGACTACAAGAAGATGACTACAATAATGTAAAGAATATGGAACGTTTAGGTCTCCTTTAAAGGCAGTGTAACATATTTGCATCCACCAAACCAGGTGGGAAAAAAAATCTTGTTACTTGTAGGCCTGAACGAAAGCTCTTAACGGACACATTCTACAATTCAAGTTTGATGTCCCTTTTTGATCAGGTAAGAGAGGAATAATTTTTTTGTATTTATTCATGTTTTCAAAATCGCTAAATCTTGGTCTTGATCTTGATCTTGATCTCGAACTCTCTGGTCTTGGACCCAGCACTGCTGAGTTACCTCAAGCCATACTTTTTCTAATATTAAATTCGTTTATTGAAGAAGTAAGGGTTTAAGTGATTTGATCTTTCTCACACATTTGATTTAACATCATTTCCTAGCTACATGCAAATTTTGAGAAAGATCCGAGGTGTTTACAAATGTGTTTCACAACCTTTAATCAACTAGCTGCATAACCAGAGGATGTCACCCGAAATAATATAATTTAAGCTTCTCTGCTAATAAGGGCGTTAGATTGCCTGGGCTAGTGTCAAATACACTCCAGCAATCCATCTAATTCGTGGCCTTCTCCGTCTACCTGTGGTCTGTTCCCTGATGTCATATGACTGCAATTTGCTTGCATTGCAGGCACGTCATGTTCCATCCTCACAATGTGACCAAACCAACTAAATCTGTGTTTTGTAAATTTGAATACTTCCTATATCATTGTTAGACACCAAGGTTATTGAGTATTTTCCAAGATGGAATAAAGATTGAAAGTAAAGGTTAGTTTTGTCAACATATCAGAAATATTCAAGCAGTAAACCAAACAATTATCATCAAAGAGATTGACAGATCTCACTCCGTTGTAACACCCAGTCTCTATTCTGGAACGAAAGTCAACCACCCCTTGTTTCAAGCACGGAACTGATATACATCAGGACTATGTATTTCATTTTATGTCTCAATAATATATCATTTGGAGTACTTACCACCCGCAGGTACTGCAACTAACACTTGTTTTTGCATAACTACAGGTAAATGATCAATTCACACAATATTCTAGAATGAGCATACAATTAAAATGCTGCAGTGAGCAGTTTCGACCTCCATCACGTCAACCACATGTCCTACATACAAGCTTTTAACAATAAAGCGTAACTGCTAATATTAACATGCTATTAGTATCAGATCTGTCAGTTCTCTTTACCAGTCACCTCCCCGGACACCCGCCCCCCCCCCCCCCTCTACTTATTTTACTCTTACACTTCATGCTCTGAATGAAATATGTATAAAACAAATATATACATGGTACCAGTCTTATGCTTCAAAGACTTCATCCGTGGCATATGAATATTGTAATTTGGACTTTTATTCATTTAACCCATTCATCCCATTGTACCATTCATCCATTCAACTGACCATCACCATTTCATGGTCAGTTGCACATCACACCTTCATTTGAATATGATTTCCTTGGGCAACATGAATATGCATCAAGTATGTATTGGTTCTATGAATATTCAGTAGAGGTTGCATGTACTTGAAGATTCAAGACAGACATTCTGCCGTCCCATGACAAAAGGAAGCAACTCTGTGGAATGAGTTTCTTAGTAAATGAAGAAAATATGTTTTTCTTTCTGACCTCTCAAACATAAAATCCTAATTCCCAGGTATGACATGTTTTATAATGTACTCAGAGAAGGCATTTCGGGTTGATATGTTTTGATTTGTAAAATCATTGTTTTATGCAAATTAAGCAGCATACTTCCTTTTGTCACAGTATATCTTGAATATTTGCACGCGTCATCCAATGACAAAAGGAAGCAACTCTTGATAATCTAAGAAGTCAGTATTGTGTGAGTACGTGCGTGTGTGTATCCATGTGTATGTGTGTATATACGTTTGTGTGTATATTATGTGCAAATATATGTGTATGTATGCGTGTGTGTGAGTGCATGTGAGTATGTGTCAGTGTGTGTATTTGTGTTAGTGTGTATCTACTCATGTATGTGTTGTATATGTGCGTGTTTGTGTGTGTATGCGTGTGTATATGTGCGTATGTTTGCAGGTATGTATGTCTGTGTGCATATATTTGTGTGTGTTTGCATGCGTGTGTGTGTGCGTACGTGTGTGTGTGCGCGTGTGCGTTATGTGCGTTTGTAAGTGTGTGTGTGCGTGTGTGTTTGTGTGGCTGTGCCGTGTGCGTGTTTCTGTAGGGGTCATGTGGCCTCAATTTTTTCACCATCATGTAGAGCATACAAAAAATACCCCAAATCAAGAAAAAAGGTCGATTTTGATAAATTCAGAGTTGCTTCCTTTTGTCATGGGACGGCAGCATTGTTGTGTTACCTTATTTGCATATTATGGGATATGCCACATGGTTCATTTGTACTATACATTAAATGTGCTCTGGGCAGTTGGCCCATGAGACTTCTTACAAGTAACACATGCCTGTGTTTCCTCCTTGCTGCTGTGTTAGGAGTGTCTGGGATTGTGTGTGTTATATTGAGAACCCAATTCTACAGTGGTGGCAGTGGTGGCAGCGGTTTATTATGTGTTTATATTTGCATGTACTTGAATATTCAAGACAGACATTGTTGTGTTACCTTATTTGCATATTATGGGATATGCCACATGGTTCATTTGCACTATACATTACATGTGCTCTGGGCAGTTGGCCCATGAGACTTCTTACAAGTAACACATGCCTGTGTTTCCTCCTTGCTGCTGTGTTAGGAGTGTCTGGGATTGTGTGTGTTATATTGAGAACCCAATTCTACAGTGGTGGCAGTGGTGCTGCATCACATCCTCCCTCGCAGAGATCTCCGAGCCCTCGCACCTCTAGTCAACAGTTGACCGACGATCGACAATCTGAACGTTATGCGCAACGGCGGTATAGGTCGCCAAGCCCTCATCAGTATTCCCTCCATCAACATCGTCAGTTCCGGCGATCAACAAGCCCGCAA
Organism: Echinarachnius parma; assembly: GCA_037951105.1. Classification (NCBI taxonomy): domain Eukaryota; kingdom Metazoa; phylum Echinodermata; class Echinoidea; order Clypeasteroida; family Echinarachniidae; genus Echinarachnius; species Echinarachnius parma. Next base: position 34,554 of record JBAMJV010010853.1, on the reverse strand, counting down.
CAACATCAGTACAGGCCGTCATGACGTGATTCATACGACGATGCTAGATCTGTCAGCCCTCGTAGACATTATGATAACCGGCAATCTGCACGCCCATCATCTGTCGACAGAAGAGATTCTCCCTTCCGTCAGATGAGCTACGACACGCCGATAAATGTCCGCTTCGATAGATCTACAAGCCCGTATGGACATCGCTACGAAAGTTCACCGCCTAGGTTCAAACAGCCTGATAACCAGCGATCTGCACGCCCATCGTCATTTGACAGAAAGGATTCTCCTTTCCGTCAGATGAGCTACGACACGCAGAGAAAGGTCCACTTCGATGATCAGGGAAACTACCAATAGTTGATGATGAGGGTCACTCGTCAACTACACTACCCAAGGCCCAAAACTGTGTTAACCATTCACGACCTGCAACGCCACAACCTCCGCCATATGTTCCGGTTATACTGGATAACACTTACGTCCTCGCATTCCTTGTTACTGGTGCGCACATCTCGTTGATGAGCGCTGACTTCTACTACTCTATTCCAGAAAGTCAACGTAGTCCACTACAAAAGGTTGCTACCCTGGCTTCATCAGTGACGGGTGAATCCCTCGACACCATAGGGGCAGCCACACCAACCATACATCTTGGCAGTAGGTTTACTCAGCATCAGTTCTACATTGCAAGAAATGTGACTCATCCTTGCATCTTAGGCTGGGACTTCTTCACTAAGCATGGTGCTTCGATATCATCCCTTACTTCGACGTTCTCATTCCTTGATTCTACGATACCACTGGTAGATCGTCACCAACATCAAGCTCCACTGAGATGTAATGTTTCACTGGTTGGAACAGCCACTCTCCCTGGTATGAGCAAAACTCATGTACATGGCCGCCTGGTATCTCCACAAGCTGATGTTATTCCGCAGGACTACGACGGAATCTTTGAGCCCTCCATGGATGAGCACCACCAGGTTGCTGGTGCTAAATCATTGTTTCGACCCCAAGATGGACTTATCTTAGTGCGACTCATCAATCCATCTTCCGAATCAGTGAAATTGCCAGCAGACTTGCACTTGGGCCAGTTTCACTCCATGACTGGGCGAAACGATGAAGAGTATGCCGTAGTAGAGCATCAGATTGCAGCTACCAAACCAGAACTGCGCTCGGACGTCTACCATACGCTATCCACTTCAGGACTCACAGAGCAAGAATACATGCAGTGGCAGGACCTCCTTTGTTCGTACCAGGATGTTTTCAGTTCATCTAGTGACGACATAGGACAGACGACAATGAGTCATCATGAAATCCACACGACAAAAAGACAAGCCGATTCATCAAAGGGCTTACCGGACCTCACCAGCAATGAGGCTTGAGATTGAAAAGCCGACAACATGCTGAAACGGGGTATCATCCAGCACAGTTACAGCCCATGGGCGAGCCCCATCGTCATGGTGAAGAAAAAGGATAATACCTACAGATTCTGCATAGATTATCGTGCTCTCAATGCTGTGACAGTGAAAGACTCACACCCAATTCCTCGTCAGGATGACACGATAGATGCTCTGTCTTCTTCGACATTCTTCAGCGTGATTGATCTTTCAGCAGGATACTGGCAAGTCCCACTGGATCCAAACAGCAAGGAAAAGACAGCATTCACAACAGGAACAGGACTCTATGAGTTTAATGTGATGCCATTTGGGCTTGTCAATGCACCAATGACTTTCCAACGCCTCATGGAGCGGGTTCTTCAGGGACTACACTGGTCCACCTGTCTAGTATATCTGGATGATTGCATCATTCTGGGACAAGACTTCACTTCGCACCTAGCCAATTTGAAAGAGGTTCTTCAACGAGTACGAGAAGGTGGCCTAAAGCTGAAGCCTTCCAAGTGTCAACTATTTAAGAAGCAAGTCACCTACCTTGGACATGTGATCAGCTTTGCAGGTGTACTACCAGATCCCAGCAATATCTCCAAGGTTGCTGCATTATCCAGGCCCAGGACTGCAACCCAAGTCAGATCTTTTCTTGGACTGGCATCGTTCTATCGTCGGTTCATCCCTGCATTTTCCAAGGTTGCAGCACCATTGACCAATCTGACCCAGAAGAGAGCTCAGTTTGTATGGACTGATGAATGCGAGTCAGCCTTCAATGCATTGAAGCAGGCGCTTGTCAAACCACCCATCTTAGCATACCCAGACTTCAGCGCCAAGTTTCTTCTAGCCACTGACGCTTCACAGGATGCTATAGGAGCTGTGTTGTCGCAGATTCATGAAGGCAAAGAACGCGTGGTGGCATACTACAGCCAGAAACTGACTTCCACTCAACAAAAATGGTCTACATATGACAGAGAGCTGTGGGCCATTGTTGCATCAGTTAGACATTATCGACATTATGTACGTGGCCAAGAGTTTGATGTTATCACTGATCATCGCCCTCTACTGAGCTACAACAGGATACCAATCCAGGATGACGCATCTGGACGTCGAGCACGATGGGTTGTGGAGTTGAATGCATACACTTTGAAGATCGTGCATCGTCAAGGCCGTTTGCATCAGAATGCAGATGCTCTTTCACGTCTACCAGATCAGAGCCAACGATCAGCCGAGGAAAACCAGACACTTGGGGGAAACCTACAGATGAACTGTAGTATGGTCAACACACGATCAGCTACCAGAGATTCATCGCTAGACCAGCCAGAGCCAGAGTCTACAAACCCTCAGCCAAGTGGTACGACTACAGCTGACAAAGCCCCAGGGAATTTCATCCTTGCCAACCACAACGCTGATCTGCAACAAGGTCAGAAGCAAGACAAAGAGATCCAGGAGGTGATCAGTGGACGCCATCCTACAGTACGGGATATTCAGCGGCAAACACCTCGATTGCGGCGCTTCTTGTGGCAGCTCCCACGTTTCGTTTGTGAGGATGGCATCCTTTATCGCACAAGACAGGACAACTCGGGCATAACCGCACTTCAGGTGGAGATCCCAGAGGCATTCGTCCCTCGCATCCTAGAAGAGTTACATGGGAATCCTTCGTCGGGACATTTCGGAATCCAGCGTACTCTCTTGAGAGCAGAGTCGATGTGCTACTGGCCGTTCATGCACAGGGACATAACGAACTACTGCAATACATGTACCGCATGTGAATCGATGAGATCGCCAAACCCAAAGCATCAAGCTCCACTCAAGAGCATCAAAACCGATCACCCACTTCAAATGGTTGTTGCTGATATAGCTGAGCTTCCGACATCGAGAAATGGATATCGCTACATCTGATATAGCTGAGCTTCCGACATCGAGAAATGGATATCGCTACATCTTGGTCGTCGTTGACCATTTCAGCAAGTACACCAATATTTACGCTATGCGGGACCAGACAGCTAAGACGGTAGCCAAACATCTGTTCGAGGATTACACCAAAGAGCATGGAATACCCGAGTCGCTACACACCGACCAGGGCCGACAGTTCGAGTCACGGATCGTCCAAGATCTGTGTCAGAGGCTCGGCATTAGGAAGTCCCGCTCATCCCCTTATCATCCACAGGGGGCGGGTATCGTGGAGAGAGCGAATCGAGTTATTAAAGCCATGGTCTCATCCGACCCACGTAGGCGTAGCGCACACGTAGAGCAGTAATTTTTCATACGCGCCCCTGTTCTCTACGTGGGCAAATTCTACCTGGGAGTGGTCACATCCACCTAGGTCTGGTCCACGTAGAAAGTGCATTTTTTCGTTCACGTGGGCAATGCGGGGGTAGTACGTGTGTGCTACGTGGGTGGCGCGCAGGTGCTAGGCGGGCAAGACGAGGGGGACAATTTGATTTAGATCGTTTTTACACGAGTGATGGCAATCATGATTGGAATCATTTTTAAAATCACGGTGATTTTACACGACGAAAAAGACTTCGCGTGAACTATGATTACAATCGCGTTTCTAGAGACGTATCTGTCAATCAAACAAGGAGTGCTTTTACAAGTCTTATTCGGGGTGACTGCAATCACGATTGGAGTGATTTTCACTCCAATCATTGTATTTTTGAACGTGTAAACACAAACTAGAATCACGAATCCCGAAACTTGAATAGTGGTCCAGAGGTGTTTTTTAATCATGATTTAGTCAAATCACAGTGCGAATCGGTAGTGTAAACGGCTTGACCTCCAAAACATGATTTGAGAGGAGGAGCTTACGTGAACTTACGGGGACCTTACATGCACTTCCGCCGATAAACCGGGCGCTCTTCGCTTCGAATGCAGTCATGCAGTGTAGTACTTGTGTTCTCCTTGTTTGATTGACATATACGTCTCCAGAAACAAGATTGTAATCACAGTTTGCGTGAAGTCTTTCGTCGTGTAAAAGCAAGGCAGCATAAGCAAGGCATGTAAACATGATTCCAATCATCAATACAAAATACAATATATCAATACAAAAGAAAATATATCAATACACAAGACAATATATCAATACAAAATACACCTGATACACAGATATAGTGTCCAAACGTACGTTCGCAAGTTCATAAAGAGTTTACACAATAGGATCCCACCGTCTTCGCTACTGTAGTTCTTCAGGAAGACCCTGAATTGCTTGCCCTCATTGGTGACTTGGGGGCCTCCGATCTGGTTGGCCTCTTCCATTGCATGCTGACGCCGCACTCCGGGAATGAGATTTCCTTGGGCATCCTCCTTGTCTACATCGTTGGCTTGAAGACCAGGGTAGCGCGTCCGCATCAGATTGTGCAGAATCAAGCAGCTTGAGGTGACCTTGCGTGCACTCCGGGGGCCAACTGAATAGTGGTGAGCAGGACACGCTAGCAGTGCGCCAGGATTCCGAAAGGGGGAATACGTCATCCCCGGTCAGAAAGAAGGGAAGGTCATGCTCATCTCCCGGCAGTGGTTCAGGATCAGGGAACCCCAGGCGATCCTCCTCCATGTCAGGCCGGTGCGCCCCACTATGATTAAAAATGCCCGCGTCTGAAGACGATCCCTCAGACCTGACATCCGCCCATATAAACTTCTAGTTGGCATCTACTACCGCAAGCAGCACAATCGAGAAAAACCTTTTGTAGTTATGATGTCTCGTCCCGGTGTTTTCGGTGTCTTTATCTTCACGTGCTTGCCATCGATGGCGTCACAGCAGTGGTGGTAGTTCCAACGCAGCCGGTCAGCGACGCGACGCCAATTATCTGGTGTGCTGGGGGTCAGCATTGTTTCTCCAATGTATTCGCCGATGATGGCCTGGCTAACGCGGGGATGAACTTGGATATGGTGTTGTGTGGAACAAGGAAGGAACAGGCTAGGCTCGTTCCCCGAGGCTAGGAACCGCAACGTACGAGCCAACTTCAAACCAGGATCTAGAGGTCGACGGCAAGGCTTCCCTTCTCGCCCTTTGGTGATGCGGGGGCCAACTCTGAGGAGCAGCTCTTGAAACATAGCTGGTTCCATGCTGAGGAACCCCACAAAATCCCCAGTGGACTCCCTCTCCAACTCATGCATGAGCGTGTGGTACTGCCCATACATCGGGCGGCGATCGATCCAGGGGCGAACCCACCAACGTTTCTGATTTCGCTGCCGCCGCCGCCGCTGGTCACGGGCCCGAATTAATGCTAATAAGACTATGTTGCGCTCCTCTTGTAATTCGTCCAATCGCTGTCTGAGCAGCCTTAGCCGTATGCGCCCTGGTGGATTCGTCATCTCTTCTCAAGTGAAAAAATGGAGACTGATGCTCAAATCATATAATCTAGCTTATATACCCTGCAAATAACGAAGACAAATCGCAAGTTCTACCTACGTACCCCCTACGTGCCCCCACGCACCATCCACGCACCAGCTACGCGGTAGCCGCGACACATCATCGTATACCAAAAATTGTGCATGTCCAATTTTTCTCTACGTAGAAAAATGAAGGCTACGCGTGGGTCAGGTAGCTTGAAACGACTTGCGTCGTGCGCACGGGCCACCCGCGAGGGGGCCGCGTACAACCCCAAAATATCTACGTGGACTCCTCGCTACGCCTACGCGGGTCGGATGAGACCATGACTGGGAGTGGTCGTATCATCTGCGCCTGGTTTACGTAGAAAATTCATTTAATCGAGGTTTTCACGTGGGCAGTGCGTGGGTAGTACGCGGGTGCTACGTGGGTAGCGCGAAGGTGCTACGCGTGCATGGCGAGGGGGCAGTGGTGATCGCGTGGGCAGTGCGTGCGTATAACGTGGGTGCTGCGTGCGTGGCGCCCAGGGGCTACGTGGGAGTTTCTCTAGCTTTTAGTCCCTGCAAATAACTAAGAACATTTTCAAGTACTACCCACGACCCCCGCACGTGCCCCCCACGCAGGCACCCACGCACCAGTCACGCGGTAGCTGCAACAAATCATCGCAGACCAAAAATTGTGCATGTCAATTTGTCTCGAAGAAGGAAAATTTAGGCTACGCGAGGGTTAGGTAGTTTGAAATTACGTGCGTAGTGCGCGCGGGCCACCCACGTAGGATCACTTACAACCCAAAATCTCTACGTAGATCCCTCGCTACGCCTACGTGGGTCGGATGAGACCATGGCCTAAGGGTCAGCTGGCACGATACATGGCAGACCGAGGAGGACAATGGGATACACATATCCACCAGCTGCAACTGGCGTACAACACCAGCGTACACAGCAGTACTGGATTGACGCCATATTACATCATGCATGGCAGAGAGGCAAGAATTCCAGCCAACGTCACTTGCCCAGTTGCGCCTCCTTCATATGATTCAGCACAAGAGTACGTCGCGGACGTTTGTACGCAGTTGAAGAAGGCTTTCCAATACGCCAGGCAGAAGGCGGACCTCTCCCAGCTACGACAGAAGAAGGATTATGACGCCGGTTCTCGCACGATCGAGTACAGACTAGGAGATCTGGTATGGTTACACGACCCCGTCAATGCCAGAAATAAATTGGAGCCTAACTGGAAGGGCCCTTTTGCAGTCGTATCAACTTCTACGGACGGCCTGAACTACAGCATAACTGACATCCATGACGGCAGGACCAAAGTAGTACACCATAATAGGCTGAAGATTTTCCGATCTAAGGTGAGCCTCGAGAACAGTGGTCTTTCTATCGCGCATGGTCAACAGGACAGATTGCTTTCTCCTTCAAGCAATGCTTCACCCCGTGCATCGATTGAGGTGCAGTTGCCGGCACCCAAACCAGTGGACCACTCCAGCCTGAACGACGGGACTGACCTTCGATGGAGAGGTGACGGCTCTGTCCAACCATCATGGGCAGAGCAGTCTACTCAGCAAGCACCACTAGACCTATCCACTCAACACCCGAGGGACGACCGTTCTGTCCAACCATCACGGGCAGAACAGTCAAGTCGACAGCTGTCACCAAACCAGCAGTCATCTACTCAGTCCAGGGCTGGCCCATCTGATCAACCGTCATGCTCAGAAGGGCTGCATCAGCATCGGGCATCTGCATCCACGGAGGACCTCACTGGCCTACCATCAGGGTCAGAGAGGTCAAGTCATCTCCAACCTCCTGCTCAACCCATGGCAGACGATTCTTCTCGGCGGTCACACTCGGAGGAGACTAGGCTACGAGCCCAGCCGGACCAACGCGCCAGGCAGAGCGATGGTGAGCAGCTAGAACGTCCGCCTCGCCCATCACAGTCTCGAAGCGTGGACCCTTCAGCAAGTCCAGGACCGTGGAACGTCGGGGACCTGCAGCCTTCTACGATGTTACCCGAGATGGCACGAGACGATTCAGCGAGCGGAGATGTTAGGACTCACCGATCTGATGACCCACCAGGAGAAATAGACTCTAGTGTGCCAGCTAGGCAATCGCGTTATGGTCGAACTGTTCGTAGACCGCAAAAGTTTAGTGATTTCAAAATGTGAAATCCACGTCCAGTATTCGCGACTTCATAAGGACTTTTGAATGATGTTTGCAAATGTTTAATTTAAACAAAAAAGGGAAAGACATTGAGTTATTTTATGTAGTAGAGTGATCGATATCCGGAACGATTCATTTGCTAGAGGAATGACATAATTGCCAACTGTCAGCAGCTTTATGCATTGATATTTCGGTAGCATTTTTAATTATGCGTTTTGGTAAAGAGGATAAAACAAAAAATTGTTCTTTTGGTTAAGTATACAATGGCATTACGCTTATCCAGTTGGCAGGTATGTCATGCTTGGTCGTTGGGAGTTATTGTGAGGATATAAAATTGTATTGGTACATGAAGAAGTTAAGATTTTGATCCAGGAATTGCTAAGGGCCACTTTTCTGGCCGGAGAGCCAAAAAATCCTATATTATGTCAATTTTTTTTTTAAAGGGATACCCTCTTGTAATTTCAAGACATGTTTTTGGTAGAATTATATTTAGTAATTTCAAGACATGTTTTTGGTCGAATTATGTTTAGTAAACAAAAATTACTGTTAAAAAAAGAAGAAGAATAAATTGAGGAAAAGGTTATATTTCATTTAAAAGTGACACTTTATAGAAAAGATTGTGTCAAAATTTGTTGAAAAGGTGTCCGTACCACAGACAAAATGAGCATGTGGGACTTCAGACGTTTTTTGACGGTGTTTATACAAATTGAAATATTTGAAAATGAAATATCCCTTACGTAATGCATAACATGCTGGAATATTCACAATTTTTGTGTTGTTTTTGAGATATCATTTATTTTTCAAGGTCAAATTTGCGTTATGAAGCCACATTATGACTTTTTTGTGTTGAAATAAGTTATCAGGATTTTTCTGGTTGAATGTTTTAATTTATTATGCTCAAAATAATAGATGATTTCATGTAAATAATGCAAATTAGATATTTTTGATAAATTATTTACTTTTTGTATACATGGAAAGTGTATCAATGCTAAAAAAAAAAACCTCCGCTGTTTATGGGTTAAGCGATATACATGCGACTTTTGGAGTTGTAGTGATTTTTGTTTTAAATGCCCACGGATGTTGCGTAGGCATGCTATGTTTGGGGTAGAAGGTTCTACCACTTCCTTTTGCCGGTTCTTTTCATATATGTAATTGGATAAAGTTCGATTTTAGGGAGGAATTTAGTTTTGAAAGGAGATTTGAGATAATTCTGGGTTTTGGCGCAATTTAGTAAATTGGAAATTGTTCTATTTTATGAGACTTTGGATATCAAATTAATTTGTATTGAAATTCGTTATTTTGTTTGAGGTTATGATATGCAGTATGCGAATTTGATTTTTTTTTATACCACGTAGTCCCTAGGGGGGATTGATGTGCAGGTATAGTATAAATGTTGGAACAAGTAAGTCGTGAAGAGTGTTTTGAGTTGAAACATTTTTTTTTTTGCAACAGAGAAAACAGTCGTTTGAAGAAGATTGTTTACATTCGTTTATATGTTGTAAAATGAGGACATTTTATTTGTGAGAGGAGGGGTAGTTTGTAGGGATTTATTTAGTACATTTTCACCCCCTTTTATTATTTGGCACTTGCTATGCCACTCTATCACCCATGGCAACCCATTCAGTCATTTAACCCATTCATCCCATTGTACCATTCATCCATTCAACTGACCATCACCATTTCATGGTCAGTTGCACATCACACCTTCATTTGAATATGATTTCCTTGAGCAACATGAATATGCATCAAGTATGTATTGGTTCTATGAATATTCAGTAGAGGTTTATTATGTGTTTATATTTGCATGTACTTGAAGATTCAAGACAGACATTGTTGTGTTACCTTATTTGCATATTATGGGATATGCCACATGGTTCATTTGCACTATACATTAAATGTGCTCTGGGCAGTTGGCCCATGAGACTTCTTACAAGTAACACATGCCTGTGTTTCCTCCTTGCTGCTGTGTTGGGAGTGTCTGGGATTGTGTGTGTTATATTGAGAACCCAATTCTACAATACATTAAAATGTACCACCTCAACCAATTTGTATGCAAAATTGTAGCTGTTTTGCAGCAATCTTGGAAAATGGCCGCCATGATGGATTTTTACAGTAGCTACATCACTAGTAGAGGACTGAATGTTGCACATTCTGTTTTTGTATACCATCATTTATTTGAATCAACTCCTAGATCATTGCATTCGACTAATTAGTTCTCTTTTTATGACAGTTAAATTAGTAGGTTTTGGGTCGCCATCTTGGGAAATGGCCGCCGTATTGGATTGTAGTAGTATCTACACCTCTGGATAGGGACGAAATATAGCACATTTAGTTTCTGCATACAATATATTTATTTGAATCGACTCCAAGATCATTGAAATCGACTAGTTATTTCTCAGCTTTTGGGCGGCCATCTCGGAAAATGGCCGCCATGTTGGATTTTCACAGAAGCTTACCCACTGGATATTGCCTTATTGTAGCACATTTGGTTTCTGCATACCATATATATTTGGAATCGACTTCAAGATCATTGAAACATACTAATTATTTATCTTTTTATGACAAGAAGTAGCTTTTTTCAGTAATCATCAAGGTAAATGGCCGCCATATTGGATTTTAACTGTAGCTACGCCATTGGATAGGGACTAAAATAGAAAAAAACATTAGGTTTCTGCATATATCGACTACAAGATCAATGAAATCAACTAATCATTTCTCTTCTCATGACAAAAAAATAGATTTTTAACGGCCATCTCGGAAAATCGCCGCCATATTTGATTTTAACAGTGGATACGCCACTTGATAACTACATGTAGCACATTTGGTTTCGGCATACCATGTCTCATTGGAATCGAACCCAAGATCATTAAAATCTACTGATTATTTCTCTTCATATGACAAAAAGTAGCTTTTTTGGCAGCCATCTTGGAAAATGGCTGCCATATTGGATTTTAACAGTAGATACACCACTGTATAGTTACTACATGTATAACATGGGCTTTCAGCATACCATATATCATTGGAATCGACTCCAAGATCATTAAAATCTACTGATTATTTCTCTTTTTATGACAAAAATTAGCCTTTTGGCGGCCATGTTGGAAAATGGCCGCCATATTGGATTTTGACAGTAGACACACCACTGGATAGTTACTGCAGGTAGGACATGTGGTTTCGGCATACCATTTATAATTAGAATCGACTCCAAAAACATTAAAATCTACTGATTATTTCTCTTTTTATGACAAAAAGTAGCATTTTGGCGGCCATCTTGGAAAATGGCCGCCATGTTGGAATTTTGAGTGGCCAGATTTTTGTTCTGAAAAAGTTATCTATAGGTAACTTCCCCCCTATGCAAAATGGCGTAACTTTTTAACAAATAGAGTTTGAGCAATATAACTTGGCAGGAATGTTTCTAAAATTATTGGCTAACGTCTCTGTGAACATTTATTTGATCCGCAGTGCCATGCATGAGTGAGCACACATTAAAGGAAAAATATCACTTTTCAAAAGTCACAAGAGTCAAAAAGTGAAAATTCTGCCTTTGATGTGTGGTCACTAATCCATGATTCGACGGACCGATTTCATTTTCACACATAAGTTAGTCAATAAATGTAGGAACAATCCTGCCGAGTTATTTTGCTCAAAACCTTTTCGTTAAAAAGTTATGTTATTTGATTAAGGGGGATTTATTTTTGTGTTGAGTTTAATTGATCAGTATTGTTGGAATAAACTCAATAACTAAGTAAGTCACCTCCTGATTAGAATAACATAACTTTTTAACAAAAATGTTTTGAGCAAAATAACTCGGCAGGATTGTTCCTACACTTATTGACTAACTTCTGTGTGAAAATTAAATTGGTCCATCGAGTCATGCATGAGTGAGCACACATCCAAGGAAAGATTGGCACTTTGTGTGCTCACTCATGGGTGACTCATTGGACCAACTTCATTTTCACTCAGAAGTTTGTCACAAAGTGTAGAAACAATCCTGCCGAGTTATTATGCTCAAAACATTTTTGTCAAAAAGTGACGCCATTTTTATTAGGGGGACTTACTTTTTTGTTGTGTGTATTACAAAAGCGTGCATGATTCATAAACACAACAAAAAAAGTGAGTCCCCTAATCAAAATGGCGTTACCTTTTGACAAACTATATCAATCGTGTATATTATCGATATTTCAATATAATGCATAATTTTCCAAAACACAAACTGCTTCTCTTAATAAATTTGAAATTCCATATTTATATGTTGATCCTTTATATGTTGACGTTCCTATATTATATTTTGTTAATAGAAAGAGTCATTATATAATAACAGGGTGGCCCAAACAAAAACGGAACGGGGCACTTCCCAAAATACAGTAACAAAATGAACATGTCCACCCGATAGAGTGTCCTTTCCAATGAACAACGATGCCAAGAAAAGTAATTTTGGACGTGTATTTTTTTTTTTAGGGCGCTTTGAGTGAGACCATGTTAGGTCCATATTTTTGTAAATTTTTACAAAAAGTCAGTGCCTGATAAATGATGGCGCGTTGAACAAAACGTGTGTAAACTAGGCTCTGCCGATTTATTCAAAATATTGAGAGAGTAAAGCTTAACTCAATCAAATGAACGTTTTCATGATGAACAAACGATGTACGTGACCCATCCCCGTAACACAGCAGCAGCTAACAAAGCCAACGTACTTGCTATGCCGAACACTGTGTTATGCAACCATCAATACACGATTAAATGACGCCATTTATAGAAGATATGAGAAACATGCTACGCAACCTCTCAATTCAACTACATGAAAAGCTAGATCGTGTTGTAACCGATATGACGCATTTGAAACGGGACTTGGCAGAAACGAAGGCAACGATCGGCGACATTGAAAAAGGTCTAACGGACACGAGTAGTAGAGTCAGCGATCTAGAAACGAAAGAGATCCCTCATCTTAAAGAAAACATTCGTGAAATCAATGTTCTTGGCGACCCAAGGAAAATACGCCTTATCAACGCGTACCGATTACCATCGAGAGGCAAAGCTGAGCCGATCACGAGCGGTACGTCCAGAGCTGGCCCCCGGGGACCCGACGCGATCATCGTGAGGTTCGCCTGAATGTTCGACAGGGACCAGATCCTTCACGCATACGAGCAGCCACGCCCCCCTCGCATAAACCAGGATGCACGAGGCACAGCCACGACTGCATCTACGCCAGAGCAGACGGCGCGGGAGCGTATCAGCATACGTAGTGATCTTCCACCTGCTTTGAAGAGAGAGAGGGCTCGACTCGCTTCATTGGCCTTTAAACTTCGGAAGGAGAAGCATCTGATGACGAGGATCAAAGTCATGGGAACGAAAGTGGTTCTCTAAACTAAAGAGAGAAGCACATCAGCCAGCAACGTGATCAAGCAGTGGTCGACATGGAATAAAGGTGACTAGAAATAATAACTGAAACAATATATACTCTTCCTGTACTTTTGATTTAAGTACTCAAACAAACTGAAATATTATCATCGCATACAAACTCTTGAAAGGACAAATTTCTCGCAAAGGGCGATGTTTTTTCTCTTGTTTTCTCTTCTTTTTCTCAAAAGAACAAATCTGATTTATTGACTGTATACTATGATAATTTAAATTCATACTTTTGAAACATGAAATATGTGTATAACTTATTTTCAAATGTCATTATGTATGTGAATCAAAAAACTTGTATCTACATGTAATTAAATTGCTATCCCCCATGAATTTTAAACGTGCTAATAGATTGACGTATACACTTTCTTATTTGTTTATATTTGTTTTTATTCTCTCGGAGCTGATTTGTTATTTCGCTTTGTTTTTTAGTTGTTTTTTTACTTATTATAGTTTGCCTTATTGATATTAAAATAATAAAAAATATTTATAATAAAACATTTAATTTAGTCTTGGTTTATACTTTGAAAAAGAGACAAGCACATCTTAATTTAAATTATGTAAACAATAATTGGAATACTATATTCATTTTGATTGCTTTGGAAAACAGAACATTCCATGTATTGATGTGTATGATCTCGAGAATATATTTAAAATTGATGTATTGTATTGATATTTAATCTTCTATAAACAACAACTTATTATAACGTATACCTGAAGATAATTATGTTTTATTGCTAAAATATATGTTCTTACTATGTTTGTAAGAATGATATTGACAGTTATAGCTATACTCAAGATTTTAAATTATTTTAATGAGCCCTGGTTTTTTTTGTATATAATTTGTTTTTTCTTTTTTCTTTTCGATAGTAATTTCGAAATGCTTCAATATGTCCCCTTATTCTCCTTCATCATCATCTCATCATCCTTTCATCCCTCACTTCATCTCATCCTGCACGTTCTCATTCATCACTACACTTCTTCACTTCATCTCATCTACATATCAAGATGCCACTCAAATGAAAAAAATATTTATTAATGAATTTTGATCAATTAGAACCGGACTCAATATTGAATGACCAGAATCAATCAAACACACACTGTCAATATTATTCTGTTGATGAATTTAATGCTAAATTTCAAAATGAGAGCCCTCTTAGTTTATAACATTATAATGCGAGAAGTCTGAATAAAAAGTTTTATGCTATTGAATCACTTTTGTATACAATTAATAATTATCCATTCTCTATCTTGGGAGTGACTGAGACATGGCTCGACTCAAGATCCCCTCCTTTGTATAATATTGACAATTATAATATGGTGCGTGTTGATCGTCCAGTAGGAAAAAGAGGTGGGGTGGCCCTTTATGTTAATTATAGTCTTAAATTTAAAATTAGAACTGATATAGAAATAAAAGAAGCAGAAACATTGTTTATAGAAATTGTTAATAATAAGAGTAAAAATGATATTATTGGAGTAATTTATAGACCGCCCAATTTATGTATTGATGATTTTATTGAATCTTTTGATGCTGTACAAAATGTATTGTTAGGTGAAAATAAAAATATTTATATATTTTAATATTGATCTTGCGTTAACAGGTGAAATAGTAATAGTGACAAATTTCAAAATGTTGTATATTCTAATAATTTATTCCCCTTAATTGATAAGCCCACAAGAATTAATTTAGTTTCAGCTACACTAATTGATAATATTGTTAGTAACGTTTTAAGTAATACATTTTAAGTGGTCTGATATACTCAGAAATATCTGACCGTCTACCTATATTTGTTATTTCCTGCAATTTTTATAATAATAAAGACAAAAATAATAAAACAACTTTTAGAAAGGAGAATGCTGAATCTATTCAGCTTTTAAATGATGATTTATTATGCGAAACATGGGAAGATGTTTATTTGGAAAATAATGTAAAGAATGCATATGATATCTTTTTGAAAAAAATAGTTTATTATTATGATAGTGGAAAATTGGGAAAGGAAATTAAAAATCCATGGATAACTATAGGAATACTGAGATCGATTAAGAAAAGAAACCATCTATATAAATTGTATATGAAACATCGTTCAAACGAAAGGCTAAGTGAGTATTAAAAATATCGTAATATGCTCACTAAAACTATTAAAATATCTCATAAAATGTATCGTGCAAATCAATTTGAAAAAAGTAAAGGCAACATGAAAAAAACTTGGAAAGTTATTAATGAAGCATTGGGGGAAAAAAAACATCATTATTAAACGAACATTTGTCATAAAATTGTTAAAATTTTGAAGACCCTACTGAGATTGTTAATGAATTTAATACATATTTCGTCAATATTGGTCTTGAATTATCAGCCAATATTGAAGAAACTGACAATAATTATTTTGATTGTTTGTCTGATAGAAATGATAAAACTATATTTTTTAAACCTACAAATATTAATGAAATAATACAAATTGTTAATGACCTTAAATTAAGTAAATCGACTGGCCATGGCGGTATAAGTAGTGAACTTTTGAAGAAGATTATTCATTCTTTTGTTTACCCACTCGTTTATATTATTAATTTATCACTCTCTTCTGGAATTTGTCCTAACTCTCTAAAATTAGCCAAGATAATACCAATTTATAAAAAAGATGATTGTACTTTGTTATCGAATTATCGTCCAATATCTTTATTACCAGCATTGTCTAAGATTATTGAAAGACTAGTATATAATATAATTTATGGTTTTCTGGATGAAAATAAAATATTAAATCCCAATCAATATGGCTTTAGGAAGAACCACTCTGTAGATGTTGCATTAATTCAAACATATGATAAAATTGTTAATTCGATGTCTAAGAAGGAACAAATAGTAGTTTTTTTTATGGATCTTAGTAAAGCGTTTGATACGCTCAATTATCGCATTTTATTATTTAAATTGCAACTCTATGGTATTCGCGGTTTGGCTTTAAATTGGTTAGAAAATTATTTGAGTAATATACAATAATATGTTGAATATATGTCTTGTAAATCCATTAACCTTCCTTTAACTTGTGGGGTACCACAGGGTTTAATTCTTGGCCCACTTTTATTTTTGATATAATGTCAATGATATATTTAATTCATCGGATATTCTTTCATATATTATGTTTGCTGATGATACTAATATTTTGTATTCGGATAATAATTTTGAAAATCTTATAACAGTGTTAAATCGAGAAATTAATAATGTATCTAAATGGTTTAAATGTAATAAATTGTCTTTGAATGTTCAAACAACGAATTTTGTTCATTTTAAAATTAAAAATTCAAGATATTATCAATACATACATTATGATATTAATATTGATGGAATACCCATTTCTAAAAAGAGTTATGTTAAATTTCTTGCAGTTATGATAGATGAAACATTAAGTTGGAATAGACATATTGATAGTATCATTATTGCTGTTGAGAAAGGAGTTGGAATTTTGAATAGATTGAAACATATTCTCCCATATAATATACTTGTTATGCTTTATAATGCACTTATATTATCTCGAATTTCTTATTGTAATGTTGTTTGGGGGAATTACAAAAATAATTAAAAATATATTCGATTTTACTTCTGCAAAAGAAGGCCCTACGAATATGCAGTGGCTCCACATATTTAGCACATACGGATCCAATTTTGTATCGTTTATGTACATTAAAGGTTCATGATATTTATACGTTACAAACTGCAACATTCATGTATAAGGCAAGTATAAGAAAAGTACCTTCTCAGTTTTTAGATTTTTTATTTGTAATAGAGACATTCATAAATATTGTACTCGTAATGCAACCAACTATCATTTATACAATCCTACCTGAAATAACCCATAAGTCAATTAGACATGTCCCGACGTGTGGAATCCTCTTCCAAATGATATTAAAAATCGTCCCTCAGTGCTATCGTTTAGAATGGCAATGAAAAATAAATCAATTCACTTGTATAAATTATCCTAACTCTGATTGTACCTTAGCAATATTCTCATTGAAATTGGTCGTAATATTAATGATCTTAAATATAATACGTATATATGAAATTACATATTTGTCAATTTATTGCTGCCCAATTAAGCTGCATCTACATAAATTCCATCCATCTACCCACAGCACTTTCACTTCCATATTCATCCACACCCAACATCTCATTCCATCTTTGTCCCCTATTTTGTTCTTCTTTACTTTTTGTACCGTGTGTCTCAAAAGAAACTATACACTTTTGAAATGGCTGCCAAATAAAAACATATATAATTCTGGGGGAAAGGTTTTTTTTGTATGGAAAGCTCATAAACTCAACTTTCATATGACACCAAAAAGTCCGAAAATAATTCATGCTTGGGTGAGCACTGCTCACTTTTATAAAGGGTATGGAAATTAGGTTGCGCAGGAATGGGCCTTCCATTTGTGAGAGGAAAGTCCTTTGGAGCTTACGGAATTGAGGATGATATGAACAATTTATGATCAATTGTGATGAGTTTGGGTTTGCTGAGTGAAATTTGTGGTTTATGGGATTAACATTTTATGCATGAGTAAACAGGAATTGCATTTATTATTGTAGCATTGTAACTTTCCCTGGTAGACTCAGTGGTGTGTTCATGGGAGTCAGGACGGAGTGATGTTACATGGTGCAGGGGAGGTGAAATTCACTCAGCAAACCCAAACTGATCGCAATTGATCATGAATTTATCATATCACCCTCAATTTTGTAAGCTCCAAAGGACTTACCTCTCGTAAATTTGAAGGCTAATTCCTGCGCAACCTAATTGTCACACCCTTTACAAAAGTGAGCAGTGCTCACCCAAGAATGAATTATTTTCGGACTTTTTGGTGTCATATGAAAGTTGAGTCCATAAGCTATCCATACATATAAACCTTTTCCCCCAGAATCATATATATTTTTTTAATTCGGCAGCCATTTCAAAAGTGTATATTTTTTTTTGAGACACACGGTATAGTTTGTAACGTATTATAGTTTTGTTCAGGGACCATCATTTCCTCAAGCTCCGCTTACTATGATGGTTGATTTTACTGTTTTGAAAGATGCTTATTATATATTATATCCATTAATATTATAATTTGTATTATTATATTAATCAATCTATACGTTATACATGCTTATTTACAGTATTCCATTAATGTATTTATTTCTGTATTATTTGTAAAATAATTTTATATTATGTGATTATGTTGAAAATAAAATGAACCAAATCAAATCAAATCAAGACATACCATTGAACACGCGAGTATGCCGCGCGCCATTGTTAGTGTGCATTCAGCTGTGTGCCGAGCGGTGCCGAGAGAATGGGCATAATTGGTCAATAGTATGACGGGTAGTAAGTCTCATTTATCAGACACTGACAATTGATTAAAAAAAAAAAATCTTTTTCGCGGAGTTATAGACCTAAAACTTATTAAACTGAGGGACGTCGGTTTAATGGGTACATACGTATTTTCGGCCGGTGAGTAAGTTCGTACACAGATTACACGGAGTGCCAGATCGGTATGCATGACCCCTACGTGACCCGCGCTAGCTACGTGACCCGCGCATAAGTACTAATGTGTGAGTGTTTACCAAGCAAAATACCCAAATATCGCTTAAACTGACTACATGTAATTATATATTCTTTATTTTTGAGATCTTTTTCCGTGACATACATTAACAAATGTCGGCTTCACAATACCTTTACGAGAATTAGTACTATATTGTTGTAATATTATGCTAAATCAGTTGAACTCCTTTATTGACCGATATATAGTTTAAATGGAGGGACGCATTCGCTTTTCATTCGTAGAATCCAAATTAGAGGGCTGTTCGCTCTGTTTTTTTTTTGCGTGTTACATTGATCCTCATCCGTCAACTGAAAACTGTTCAGACGTTTTGTAAAAGTGGACCTGTCCCTTTAACAAGTCTTAGCTCATACAACTAATGTTTTCTTTCCCACTCGTATACAGATACAAACAAAATATATATATCCTTCCCTAAAACCTGGGGGGGGGGGGATGATTGTACATGTCATCCACCCCATCTTGTGAGGTGGGGGAGGGGATGCATCCCCCCCGTTGTCTAAGCCCCTGGTTGTATTCCATAACTTGCGAGATCCTGCTTATTCCTATTTCATATTGTATCATTCATCAATTATAATTCTTATTCTGACATTTGTTTGTCGATCAAACTAATTTGCATCATACTATATATTTTAAAATGCTCCGGACGACTTTGATTGCATTCCTTATAACATATGACATACAAATAATTTCTTACCTATACAAGAGCCCTTAGGTGACCACTGTGGTTCTCCCTCTTCTCCTCCAGACAGACAATCCACCGTGGAACCCTCTCCGGGTTGGTAGCCTTCATTACATGTAAGCTCAGCCTCACTACCCACAGAGTCACCAGCTGGACTGTAATTTCCGTTCTCTGTGGCAGGTACTTGACCACACACCTCGGCTGCAAGACAGAGAAAGGGTAACAAAGGAATTAACCACATTTAAACACATTGTAATACTATTTGTATGATTTAAAAAGGCACGGAACGGCGAGAAACATACCGGACCGTAGTTTGCATGTGTTCTAAATGAAGAATAAATGTATCCTTCTGATTATCGCACATAATACAGAGAGAGAGAGAGAGAGAGAGAGAGAGAGAGAGAGAGAGAGAGAGAGAGAGAGAGAGAGAGAGAGAGAGAGAGAGAGAGAGAGAGAGAGAGAGAGAGAGAGAGAGAGAAGTGATGTGAGGCTTAGGTGGCTTGTACGCTACATCCTTTCATATTATTGTATGAATTATATTCCTTATTACATATTTATTTCATTTTATTTAAGGCAATATTGAAGAATCGATAGAAAAAATAGAATTCGCTTACGTATACAACTGTCAGGCTCTGACCAGCGAGGGGTCTCTTCATCAATCGGTAGTTCACACACGATCACCGCATCATCGTTATCCGGCTGGTAGTCGACATCACAAGCAATGTTTGCAATGTCACCAGGGTTATTGCCCTCCGGAGTGTAGAGACCGTTGTCTATGGACGGTACCTCTCCACAGGTCTTGACTGTAATAAAAGTGGAGTTGTAGTTTACACAGAACCAATGGATGAAACCATTCTTAATGGGATTTAGAGATATCATTTTAATAAGGTAGCTTAAAACTAGTTTCGTCCCCTCAATGAAATATTATTACATTACCTTTTAAACGAGTTTGTAATTACTATACCGTAAAGATCAAGAAAGAGTTTTGATATTTAAAAAACCTACGTGTACATTTTCTGCAATCGCCATCATATCCGCGTGCACACGAACAGTCGTATGAGCCTGTTGTGTTCTCACAGATTCCACCGACATCAGCACAGTCATCCGTTTTCAATGCGCACTCGTCAATATCTAGACATATTAAAAAAAACAGTACTTATACATTTTGAACTACGCGTTTTCTAAGGAAAATGCAAATTTGGATTTGGTTATAAACATACGGTTTGAAACTCTGTGCATGGTAATGTTTCCTTCCAATGTAATGTTACAGAAAGATATAATGTACTTTGGAAACAAGGAAAGCATAAAGACATGTGCATCGCCTTCTATCAAAAAATTGAAAAAACAAATCAAATGCTGACTTTAAGATTTTTGATTCTAGAACGTACTAAATTTAACTTACGGATTATTTTCTAACCTCATTTAACATTATAACAAAACTATATATACTGTACATGCCTACTTTTTGGTTTGTATGCCTATATATAACATTGTTCATTCAGGATGATTTAAGTTGCAACCGTCTCTTTACTTTGCCAATGCATTCAAATAAATGTTTCCAAAGGCATTTAATTTTAATCGTTCTAAATTATTGATTACAATATAAACATTATAAATTTACCAAACACATTAGGTTTTTTATACAAAATCAATCTATATCTTTAAACATACATATAGATATGTTTCCAAAACCATTAATACTATTCGTTTCTTAATGAAAACAAAGTTGTCCAATCAACATAATTTTCTATAAGGAGTATCCAACAAATGCATGAAAATGCAAGGAATGCATCTCAATGCAAATCTATATTAATTTATTATAAGCTATTATAGCTTATACACGCGTAATGTGAGAACCGGTTCGCAGCTGTTTGATGTCAATGATTGCACAAATGATCAGCAACCATGATGCAGAAACACCTCTAGTATCATGGGAACGTACCGGACTGGCAGAGACTCCATCACCACCTGCCACACCAATGGCCTTAACAATCCATTGTAAAAGGATGTCTAAAAAGCACATGTCATGAAACATCACATGATTTCTAACTCCTAGCTCTGCCTATCAATGGAGAGGGTCTAAAGAACAATGACTAATTGATACTGACGCTAGACTAAAAAGAGGAGCACAGGCTGAAACCTACACAAATATGACAACAAGTAAACACTCATAACCCTGGAATCAAGTTAGAAGAAGACACTGCGAAGCCATCTGTGAATAAGATCCGGTTTCTAAATTGGCGGTTATCGTGAGATGAGAGGTGTAAGACTGATCATGCTGGCAGTGGCCATGAGTGACCAGCAAGACTAACGCTATTCCATACAGGCCCTTTATTTAATCAAATGGTTTTACAATGGCCACAAGGATGCATTAATATGAAACCAGGTTTAATAAGACCTGAGTTACCGATGTTGAACCAAAAGACCACCATTATAATTGATTCGGAACATGAAACATACGCACAAACAAGGGAAAACATGCAAGAAACCTATATAAAATTCCAATTTATCGCCCTAGCTGCACTGTACATCGGTCGTTCCAATGGTCTGTAAGGTCACAATAACCGCCCATGTAAAAGCAGGATATTGTTCCCAGATGGCTCCGGAAGTGACTTCTTCTAACTTAATTCCAGGGATATGAGCGTGTTTTTGTTGTCACATTTGTGTAAGTTTCAGCCTTGACTTTTCCCAGACGGTGATGCCACCCTGGATGTACTCCCCATTTGGGGTCTCTCGACCGTAAATTGTTAGTGTCTTGAACGATGAAGATTATTAAAGCTGTTTTGTTCTGCCTGCAGAAATAGCATTATTCGATTTCTGAACTTTATAAGCTTTATAAACGATCACACAATGAATGTTATCATTTACCATCTACAACATGGAAAACCGTCGTCGAACTGGGCATTTTAAAGCGCCCTACACGTACTCATCGTGGAAAGCGCGCAGGGACGCGCAAACTCACACCTATTCAATGAGAGTAGATTTATTTGACTCCGTTACTGAATATCAGTCATCAGATCTCAGTTTTATTACAACCACACAAGTCTCGAAGTATATATACGTTTTGAAAAGAGAATAAGCTGTGCTAGCAATCTCATTCATATTAAAGGACAATGAAATCCAGACAAATTGTTGTATGCACTATAAGACACTACATATAATGAATAGTCTCTGAAAATTTGAGCACAATCGGTCAAGAAATAAGAAAACTATGGCTCTTTGAAAAGAGTCATGTATTTCTTCGAGTGACTCAAATTGGCAACGCACTCTGGCAAAGTTGTGGAAAACTCCCCATACATTTTTTGCACAAAATTTTTGTTCAATTTTCTCAAAATTTATGTTTACCCTTCGTTCGAGTTCAACATATGTTTTGTAGAATGCTTTTATACATAACATATCATGAGCTGGGGGAAAGGAAACATGTGACTATGAAGAAAACTGTAAAAAATGGGAACATTTGTGTACATAACATATGGGGAGTTGTCCACACACTTATCAGAGTGTGTTGCCAATTTTAGCTCCCCATAGGAATAAATGGACATCTTCAAAGAGCCGTAGTTTTCTTGTTTCTTACCCGATTATGCTCTAACTTTCAGATATTCTTCTTCTTAATCTCTTCAAGACTATGAAAGCAACATTTTGCTTGGGTTTCATTGCCCTTTAAACCATCTGTCTCATTGAATGTGAAAAGAACTTATGATCTACCAACTCTTTTTTTGATGAACGCGAGATCAATGAAAAACAAATTCGATGAAATCGTTGTTGCAATACGTGTGGTTTGCGGTTGCACCATGTGAGATGGGTGGATTGGTGAGTCTTGAAAAGGACTATTAGTCAGGTTCACTATGTAAAGTTGTAAACTTTTTTGGGGGATTTGTAAACCTATACATTTTTGGAATCTGTATAGTATAAGAAGTCAGAAAACCAATGTTTACAATTTGCCGGAAGCATTTATGGCGGCCATCTTGGATTTTCAAAATGGCCGCCATAACACTAGGTGTTTCTCATTATCTCAGCTTCCAGGTGGCCTAGAGTAATGATTTGAACGACTAAACATATGTTTTCATGGATGGGGAAGACAGTGGTACAATGTAAAATAAGATAAACATAACCACAAAGCGGCCATCTTGGATTTTCAAAATGGCCGCCTTGAAAATCAGTGTTTTTCAATATTTCAGCATTCAAGTGGCCTAGAGTAATGATTTTAATGGCTACACATATGTTTTCAGGGATGGGGAAGACAGTGGTACAATGTTAAATAAGATAAACATAACCACAAAGCGGCCATCTTGGATTTTCAAAATGGCTGCCTTGAAAATCACTATTTCGGCATGCAAGTGGCGTAAAGTCATGATTTTAACGGCTAAACACACATTTTCAGGGATGAGGAAACCAGTGCATGGTACAAAGTAAATGAATCTAAACATTACCCAAAAGTGGCCATCTTGGATTTTCAAAATGTCCACCTTGAAAATACGTTTTTTCTCACTATTTCAGCATCCAAGTGGCTTAGAGTCATGATTTTAATAATTGGTAAACATACATTTTCAAGATGAGGAAGCCAGTGGTTTAAAGTAAAGTAAGGTTAACATGATATAGATTATAATGTTAGTTTCATTATAACAGATGTTCTTAATGGTTCAGAACTTCAATGTGTAGCACGCTACACCTCTAGCATGTCTAGATAGCTTATTGACATATTTATGCAGAGTCTTTGCATTTCATCATCCTCATCACTGTCACTGGTCGACAACATATTATTCCTACATTCCTCGTCATTCTTGCACTGAGTGCTACCCCAGCTAGCAACCTGATGTTGGGCCGATGTCGGAATTTGGTTGCCGGATGTCGGCATATCGCCGTTGGCTCGAGGTTAAAATGTCCGCCAGCCCAACATCGTCACGACGTAATTTTTGTGATATATTGGCATAAGGTCATTTTCCGACAATGGCCCAACATCATGTCATGAGATGATGTTGGGCCATTGTCGGAAAATGACGTTATGCCAATACGGTATATCACAAAAATGACGTCGTGACGATGTTGGGCTGGCGGACATTTTAACCTCGAGCCAACGGCGATATGCCGACATCCGGCAACCAAATTCCGACATCGGCCCGACATCAGGTCGCTAGCTGGGACACTGGCAGAGGTCTATGCATGATAAATTATTGGACCTACACGAGCATCAACATGTTGGAACAGTCTGCTTGGGTCCTACTAATTAGCGCGAACAAGTGCAAAATAATGCGACAAGCGCGAAGAAGTGCGAACCTGCTGTGTCATTGTAGTAGCCATGCTGCAGCGGATCCAGGAACTGGTGCAGAGCCTGGCCCCATAATGTGGCATGGATCTGGACTCGTTGGATGTGCTGCTTGAGATGCAATGCTGACATATCCGCCTGCTTTGAGGTAGACTTGCAGCATGCAGGTTGCCTTGCCTATGTGATATAATCGTCCCCGTGTCGTCTTCCCCTTTGAATGCATGGAAGGCTGGTAAAGCCTCTTTCTGAACCTAGAGCTGTCTATATTGGCTGCACTGAGACCACTCCGGACGCCATTTCTCAGCAGAAGGTCATAGTGTGCTATGACCGACTCTTCATCAGGTGGGTTACTCTTTGAAATCAGCGCGGCATTGTGTATGAGCAGTGTATCCGCCTCTTCATGATTGTTGTCCTCGCTTTTCAGCTCGCTGTTGCTCCTAGTTCGTCCTGTGGCAGATGCGATAATCAGCGTTGACGAGCCTTGGTTGTACTCCAGTGTTTTTGCTGCAAGATACTCAGTCAGGTCAGCCTTCGTTCTGAAAGGGGAAAGGAACCGGCTAATTGGGATGTGATTGATGTTGGTGTCATCTCTGGTCTGATAATGGATCAGATCCTTCCCTTGACTCTGTTCCTCCATTGTGGTATTCTTCAGGAAATCAGATTTCAACACCAGAATGATATAATCACACAGTATGGTATTGAAGCATTCATTGAGGTATTTGACTGTCACTACCAGACTAATGTCTCTGATAAGATCATTCTGGTGTATGAAACAAACAAGCCTGATTCCCTGAAGAATACCACAAGGGAGAATCAGAGACAAGGAGATTTTCCGATCCAATATCATATATCAGAGATGACACCAACATATCACATTCCAATTATGACCCGTTTCTTTTCCCACGACAAAACGAAGACTGATCCGACTGGTATCTGACAGCAAAAACACTGGAGTACAACCAACATGACCGAGCATGGTGGATCAGCGGTTGGAATGTCAGCCTCATGCACGGGAGGTCCCGGGTTCGATCCCAGACCGGGTCATACCAAAATGGTACCTTCTGCCTTCTAGCCAGGCGCTCGTCATCTATATAATGGAGAAGGGAATTTTAATCACACAATTTACCAGAGGACTGGCCGGCCCCTTCTGTAGCTTTCGCTACATTTTGTAGACGTGTGGCATAGGGCTAATGAATCGGAGATAGGCACCGCCTTATATGCCAACATTGGCAAGGGAATGTCTTTAACTCTTAACTTATTAACAACCAACATGACCAGGGCTCGTCAAAGCTGGATATTGCATCTGCCACAGGACGTATTAGGAGCAACAGCGAGATGCAAATCGAGGACAATGATCACGAAGAGGCGGATTCACTGATGATCCACAATACAGGCATCAAAGATAAGCCTGCCTGATGCAGAATTGGTTGTTTTCATTCCATACACTGATTCCTTTGCTGAGAAACCCGTCCATGTCGATGCCTTCCGGCGTAGTCCAAGTACAGCCAATATAGGCAGCTCTAGGTCCAGAAATGCAAATGCTATTCTTGCCTATCACGCAATTACAGAGGCAGGCAACACAGGACGGTTCTCTTGCATAGACAGGGCAACCAAGCTGCAAGTCTACCTCAACAGGTGGAGAAGTCATCAATGCACTGTAGTTGCTTTTAGATGCCGCTGAAGTCACTGAAGATCGACTGTCATCACTTTCTACATTCGTCTGTACTGCCATACGCAATAAAGGGCATCGATATTGCAATCCCCGAGTTGTTCCAAGCAGCACCATTCACCGAGTCCAGATCCGGGCCACAATTATGAGGTCAAGAAAGCCTTTGCTCAGACAGCCGTTCCTGGATCCACTGCAGCCATGACCTCTACAAGGACACATCAGCTGATCAGGTATAATCCGGTCCTGCCCAACCGTTACAAAGCCATCATCGAGATGGTGAGATGGTGCCAGTGCAGAGAAGACTGTTCAACATTTTGCTCTAGTAGGACCAATAATTTACAATGCATAGTTCAGACATGAACTCAAGTGCTAGAGATCGACGAGGACTCTCGGAATGACATGTTTCGCCGACCAGTGGATAGTAGGACGATTGATCATGATTCATTATGACATGCAGAAGATTTTGCTATAAATTTGTCCAAGAAGCGGCCTAGACATAATAAAGTTATGACTGTGCTACACATAAAAGTGCCGAGCCATTATTAACAACCCATGTATAATATGGTGAACAAGATCAAACTGCTCTATTGTTATGCAAGATTGTTTTTACTTTATAGGCACTGGCTTCCTCATGTGCGAAAATGAATGTTTATCCGTGAAAATAATGACTCTAAGTCTATTGGATGCTGAGAGATATGAGAAACGAGAGATTTTCAAAGCGGCCATTTTGAAAAATTCAAGATGGCCGCTTTGTGGTTATGTTTAACGTTATTTTACAATGTACCACCAGTTTCCTCATCCCTAAAAATGTATGTTTAGCCATTAAAATCATGACTCTAAGGCCACTTTGAATGCTGAAATATTGAATAACACTGATTTTCAAGGCGGCCATTTTGAAAATCCAAGATGGCCGCTTTGTGGGTTATCGTTTACTCTTATTTCTAAATTGTACCACTGTCTTCCCCATCCCCTGAAAACATATGTTTTAGCCCGTTAAAATCATGACTCTTAGCCCACTTGAATCCTGAAATATTGAAAAACACTGTGATTTTCAAGGCGGCCATTTTGAAAATCCAAGATGGCCGCTTTGTGGTTGGTGTTGATCTTATTTAACATTGTACCATTGTTTTTCGCCCCATCCATGAAAACATATGTTTTAGTCGTTCAAATCATTACTCTAGGCCACCTGGAAGCTGAGATAATGAGAAACACACCTATTGTTATTGCGCGGCCATTTTGAAAATCCAAGATGGCCACCATTAATGCTTCCGGCAAATTGTAAACATTGGTTTTCTGACTTCTTACACTATACAGATTCCAAGAATATGTAGTAGGTTTACAAATCCCCCAAAAAAGTTTACGAAAGCTAAAATTTCGACATAGTGAACCTGACTATATGGTAGTCCTAGAAAGGACTGTTGGTAGTCCTCAGAAGGACTGTGGTAGTCCTAGAAAGGTTTGTTGGTGTAGTCCTGAAAAGAACTGTTGGTATTCTTTCTGGGAGAGTCCTAAAAAGAACTGTTGGTAGTCATAGAAAGGACTGTGGTAGTCCTAGAAAGGACGTTGGGATTGTCCTGAAAGGCTCGTTAGTATTCTTTCTAGGAGAGTCCTAAAAAAGAACAGTTGGTAGTCCTAGAAAGGACTGTTGATAGTCCTAGAAAGGACTGTTGTATTGCAAAGAGAGGGTGGATGGTAGGGAGGTGCTCGACGTTTCGAATAGGTTGACTATCCGTCGTCAGGAGTGGGGGACTTGTTGGCGTGCGCGGTCTTAAGGCTAGGTGTTGCGGACGTA
Source organism: Echinarachnius parma (assembly GCA_037951105.1). Taxonomy (NCBI): domain Eukaryota; kingdom Metazoa; phylum Echinodermata; class Echinoidea; order Clypeasteroida; family Echinarachniidae; genus Echinarachnius; species Echinarachnius parma. Next base: position 6,318 of record JBAMJV010010853.1, on the reverse strand, counting down.
GTTGACGTGCTATCGATTCGGAGTGCTATCGGCGACGCGTTGTGTGTGCTGCCGACGCTGGGCGGCGCTGTAATCTCTCTCGGCTCGCTGGGGTGCGGACGTGAGTGATGCAGAGGCTCTGCTGCGGGGTTGTGCGGGTGATGTTCGGCTGGCTGGCTGGCTCTAGCTGTTGTCGACGCTGGCGGCGCTGCCAGTCTCTCGGCTCGCTGGTCGCGGACGTGAGTGATGCAAGGCTCTTCTGCGGGTGGCGGCGGGTGATGTACGGCTGGCGTGGCTGGCTGGGCTGGTTGTTGCATGTCCGTGCGCTGGTTGGGGACTGAGTGAGTGCTGAGGCTGCTCGGTTCCCTCTGTGGCTGGCAGTGTAGGCTGTGTCGGTGGTCTATTAGTGTCCCTTGTTGATGAGTGGTTTCCAGATGTCGCTGATGTATAATCCTGTGTCTTGAGGTACTGTGTTGTGGCGGTGAATTTCGATGGCTTCTCGGATGCGGGCGTGTGTTCCAATCGTTTGATGGTAGTAATGAGCTTGCTGTCGTTCCATTGAATGACGTGTTCGTGCTGTTGTGCGTGTTGACGATGGCCTGACTTGTGTCCCAATCGCTGTGTCTGCAGCTGGTCTTGTGTTCCTTTAGTCGTGTTTCCAGATTTCTGCCCGTTTCCCCAATGTAGACTTGACTGCATTCGCATGGTATTCTGTAGACTCCTGCTTTTTGTGAAGTGGATGCCTGTCCTTGTGAGTGTGGAGTGCCGAGTGGGGGCTTGTTGGATGAGCTATGTCGAACTTCGATGTCTGCTGCCTGAGAGGATGCGTTGAATCTTGTGTGAGGCTGGTCTGATATATGGTAGAACAACTGTTTGTGTCGGTGGTGTAGGTTATTGGCTTGGTCACTCTTCCGTTGTGGTGTCGGCGACGGGCCTGCTGGCTGGCATCCTGGTCTTGATCTTGTTTCTTGGGTACTTTGTTGATGTCAGTGAGGGCAGTGGTGACGTGCTTGCATTTCCTGTTGGAGCATAGTCGTCGGCACTCGCTGAGTGGGTGGGCCTCGGCGGATGAGGGTGTTGGGTACTGACTGAATAACTGCTGGATGGTGGAACGATCTGTAGTGTAGGTTTCTGTCGGTGTGTGTGGGCTTCCTGTAGACTTGGTGGCGCGGTTTTACCGGGATGCGCGTTCTAGTAACGAGGACGTCTGAGGAAGGGGATGCTGTTGTGTTCCTCGGTCTCCACTGGTGAATTTGATGCTCGTGTGTTGCTGGTTGATGTGGGTGAGGAAGGTGTCCAAGTTGTTGCAGTTAACAATTATAATGCTGAGGTTTTGGCGATCACGGGAAGACCATGGCTGGATCCAAGATACACCGATTGATTACTTCTCGATGGCCGGATACATGTCTTTCTCTAAGCCACGAGTTGGGACGAAAGGCGGAGGAGTAGCAAGCCTACATCAAGCATCGCTTCAGGACCAACGGGCCCTCCCGATCGTACCGTACCTGATGAGCTGGAGAGACAAAGATAGTGCGCCCTCTGACAGATAGTGGACTCCGAGCGTTTGGCACTTGGATAAACCAATCACACGTGGGAAGATTTATTATCAAATCTCTGATCTCACGGATATGTGTAACTTATTTTATAGTGTTGTGCGAGAGCATATTGATCAGGTCTTTACCTACTAAGACTGTCAAATTTCAATGAAACTGATAAGCCCTTGGATATCTTGTGAGATTAAATCATTAATTACAAGAAGACAACGAGACTTGGCACTCCTGATGATAAAGAGCTATGGACATATTTTTAGAGATAAAGTTATAGGATGCAATAACTATTCGGCTAAGGACTCATTTTATAATAGAAGAATTCATACACTTAAAATTAATAATCCTGCTTGATTGGTAGTCCTCATATAAAGCTTATTACTCAAGGACCTCAAGATCAACCATCGATCGACATACCAGGTCTGGCAGCTGATTCAACCTGAACAATTTTAAGGAAGCAGCTGATTGTATTAATAATAAGTTTTTATTTTTGGCAGCAGACCTTCCGAAACGTTGATAAAACAAAGTTACCAGCATATTTACATTCACCTGTGGATTGCCCAAAAATAGAACCGAGAGACGTGTAATGATTTGTACGTAAACTCAATTTACAGAAATAAACTATTATAGGGCGACTTGCCTGTTCGAATTTTACGTGAATTTGCTTATGTGTTATCTCATCCATTATGTTGTATTCTTAATTTTGCATTTAAACAAGGGGGGTTTCCCGCAAGTTTGGGAAGTATGCCGAGATAATACCAGTACCCAAATCATCATCCACCAACCTCTTCTTGAATTACGACCCATAGCCACTAACTTCTTACTTTGCTAAAATAGCTGAAACTTTTATTGCTAAGTGGTTGTGGGGAGGATATTGGTGATGTGATTGATTGAATTCAGTATGGGGAATCGTCGTGGCCTTTCAACTTGCCATTATTTAATTGGGATGTTACATAATTTATATAAAAATGCAGATAAGCAAAAAACAATTCAACTATAGTCCTTAATTGAGAGTTTTTCTAAAGCGTTTCACCGAATCGATCATGATATTTTAATTTGTAAACTTGTTAAATTGGGTGTACGACCATGTGTCATATCGTTAATAGTAGATTTTTTAGAATGCCGCCAACAAGTACAACTCTAAATTACAAGGATTTAAAATTAAATCTATTAGATTTACTTTTAAATCTTTCTTCGGCTGGGTTGGTTAGGGGACCAGCCGATCATGATTTAAAATAAATCTTTTGTTGGATTTAAAAAATATAAATCCAGATAGGATTAAAAGGAATGAAGCCTTTTTGGATTTGTTTTATGTTAATCTTATTAGGTGCCCCAGGGCGAGTTCATGGCATCCTAATGAATAATTCATAATCAGTGATGCAGGCCACAATGTTTCAGTTTTTTAGTTTACTGTGCATGATACATTTACTAAATAAAGCGCTACTCACCAATTATCATTGGCAAAAAGATAAAAATAGAAGACTAAGAGAGGATTCGAACCCGTGACATCGAGCGTGGAGGTCCACAGCGTGACCACTACGCTACGTAAATCGATGATGGAAAGAGTGTCTCATTGTAATTATATCCTTAACTCTAACCAAAACCGTAATCCTAGTTATGAATATTCATGAGTATAAAACTAAGAAATTGAGCTTCAGAATACCGCAGTAGGTCACGTGTGAAATATCTCTCGTTCTCATTCGTCAAATCTCCGATAACGCTGCGTTATTTTCCAATCCTTTGATGGATTGAAAATCACCAACTTGGGCCCTTCGATTAACAATTGATTTCGCGCGACTTTTTAAGTCTCCATAGATTTACAAATAATCTAAGTGTATTTATATTTGTTTTATCCAAGCTACGATTTAGATTTTTAAATCCTGTAATTTAGAGTGTAGTAAGGTATAGAGGGTCATATTTCAGATGTAAAAAATTAACAATGTAGGAGTTCCTCAAGGTGCAAAGTTGGGGCATATTTTATTTGTAATAATGGTAAATGATGGCATGTCATGATTGTTTACCCAAATTTTTAAGTATGTGATGATTTAACTATATTAGAAAGCCGTACATAAATATCAGAATTGCAATCAGAAATATTGTCATTAGAAAATTGGTCTTTACTCAATAATATGAAACTTAACCCAACTACATGCATTGTTATGACGGTCTCTTTTATGAGAAATCAAACTCGCCATTGATTGTATATTAATGGAACACTTTTAAATGAAGAAAATGTAATTAAAGTTCTTGGAGTTTATATATCAATGTGATTTAAAATGGGATACTCAAGTAAAGGAAATGATAAAGAAGTGCAATAGAAAGTTATATATGTTACGTACTTTGAAACGTTTCAATTTACCCATTAGTGATCTCGTTATTGTTTATATTGGATACATAAGACCAATATTAGAGTAATGTGCACCACTTTGGTCATTCCAATTTAACAGTCAAACAAAACAAATGATATTGCACGAATACAAAAACGGGGCATGTAAAATTATTTTGGGACCCCTTAAATATGAATCCATAATAATCATGCTTTGGAATTGTGCAAATTTATTAACATTGGAAGAGACGTAGGAATGAAACTTTGTTTTGATTTTGCCATTAATTAAGAAATGCATGAATTTGGTTCCTCATGGGCTACCAAGGTCAAGCATTGTCAATTTTAATTTACGAAATGTTCAGAAATACACTAAATTTAATTGTAAAACCAACCGATTTAAGAACAGCTCATTCCCTATTTTGTTTGTATCTTAAATGATTATTATTCACAACAGTAACACACGCATGCATGTCAATATATCTTGTTTGATGTCTAATGATGTTGCCTATTATTTATAAGTATGAATGTATCTCAGTATAGTTAGATTTATTCTCTTGATATGTAATTATTACTTGATGTTTTACCTGGTGCATTTGCTGTATTTTAACCATTATGATGCATTTTACCTTGTAAATTAACATGCAATTCAGCCTCGGCTGCAAGAATGTCATTTCTGAAATAAACCCTTATTGAATTGAATTGAATTGAATCGAATTACACCTAATGACGTCATTGTCCTTGAGACTCTCTCAATTATTAGGCAGAGCTTGGAGTTCGAAATCATGTGTATTTTCTGGACATCCTTATTACAACGGATTGCTAAGTATCATTCGTGTGTGACAGGTGGTGAAGTCATTGACCAACCAATACGTTCCCATGATACTAAAAGTGTTTCTGCCATCATGGTCGGATGATCGATTCAATCGTTGACATCCAAACAGCTGCCAAACTGGATCCTCACCAGCTCTCACGCGTCTATCACTTATTGGGACACCTCATTTGTACAAGAGGAAGTATGGCACTTTCGCTGAAGTAAAGATTTAGCTGAAGGGAGGATTACACTCTCGGCTCTTGGCCAGGACATATATTACGGTCGTGTTCCAAATTTTCCAGATGGATCGTGATTTCACTTAGTCCACTTCTAGGCAATTCACATGTCTGATGTATTTCAAGGCATGGCAAATGGACTCTGTCATGCTCTGCTAAAGCTGATGATGGGAGATCGGTTAAATCAAAGATGGCCATCAACATGACCAAGGTGGCTTCCAAAAACCCGGATTAGGGGGTTTATATTCTGACATCATGTTCCAATGCTATATCTATCAATGACTATCATACACAAAATGTGACAATTGGACTTTTCATGAAGAATCTAAGATGGCTGCCAAGATAGCAGGGATACAAATAACTTAAATTATATTTTTTAATCATCTCAAGTTGCGAATTATCAAAAAAGCATGGTCATGTGTTTGCATTTTCTGTTTATTTCATTTATCTCAAAAAGATATATAAAGTATGTATTTTTTGCACCAAAACCAAGATTGGCTGCCAAATTATGCATTCAAATTAATTGAATCATTAGAATTATACTTTAACAAATCCTTCGTTGCAATTCACGCATATAAAATGTGTTAATTTTTATTTTGTACTGACCCTACTTCAAACATAAGCATTTGGTCATGTATTTCAATGAAATCCAACATGGTGGCCAAGAGTGGCACAAAATGGCGGCCAAGACCGCCCGTTTGAATTTATATGATTGAATTATGAACTAGAACATATTGATAAAATATTCCATGATGCATTTCTATGAACAATCATTTCTATTGAGTCTTTAAGGTATTATTATATATTTGCCATGATAGTATATTAGAAAATCGTCTTTTTTGTTAAAAATTCTAGATGGCCCACCACGATCATCGGCTAAATTACGGTATTCAAATTGGTTTAATTTATTGTAATATTATTTCAAAATAATCCCTGCGTTGCTAACTATCCCCAAATACATGTTCAATTTTCTTGTTACGCCTGTGTTGTATTCTATAGCTTGCGAGATCCTGCTTATTCCTATTTCATGAATTAATTTCTATCATTCATCAGATTATCAATTCTTATTCTGACATTTGTTTGTCGATCAAACTAATTTGCATCATACTATATATTTTAAAATGCTCCGGACGACTTTTGATTGCATTCCTTATAACATATGACATACAAATAATGTTCTTACCTAACAAGAGGCCCTTAGGTGACCACTGTGGTTCGTCCCTCTTCTCCTCCAGACAGACAATCCAGCGTGGAACCCTCTCCGGGTTGGTAGCCCTTCATTTACATGTAAGCTCAGCCTCACTACCCACGGGAGTCACCAGCTGGACTGTAATCTTCCGTTCTCTATGGCAGGTACTTGACCACACACCTCGGCTGCAAGACAGAGAAAGGATAACAAAGGAATTAACCACATTTAAA